>SZWC01006054.1:86394-106491 GCA_023375785.1 Penium margaritaceum | reverse complement strand
GACTTGGATCCTTGTTGCGGCCTAGTTGCGCCTCAACTACGCCCTTGTTGCGTCCTAGTTGCACCCTAGTTGCATCCTAGTTCCGTCCTACTTGCGCCCTACTTGTGCCCTAGTTACGCCTTAGTGTTGCCCTAGTTGTCCCCTAGTTGCACCCTATTTGTGCCCTAGTACCCTAGTTGCGCCCTAGTTGCACCTTACTTACGTCCTAATTCCGCCCTAGTTGCGCCATAGTTGCACTCTAGTTGTGCCCTAGTTGCGCCCTACTTGCGCCCTACTTGCCCCCTACTTGCGCCCTAGTTACGCATCAGTTGCGCCCTAGTTGAACCCTCCTTGCATCCTACTTCTACCCTATTTGCGCCCTAAATGCGCCTTAGTTGTGCCCTACTTGCGCCCTAGTTGCGCCCTACTTGCGTCCTACTTGTGCCCTAGTTGCACCCTACCTGCACCCTAGTTGCGCCCTATTTGCACATCAGTTGGGCACTAGCTACGCCCTAGTTGTGCCTTAGGCTCAAAACGAGGTCGGCGAGGGCTACACTCTTCTCTATGAGTAAGACTGTCGCCTTTTGATGGCCATAACTCTCGTTTATTTTTCAAATTTATAACATTGCACATGCGAATTGTAGTATTTTTTCTAAGCTTTCCATTTGAGCAAAAATATTTGCATTCAAACAATTCGTTTAAAAGAAACGTTGTTTACAAGTTGGCTGGTCTGAGTTGGAGTAGGAGCAGAAGCATACAAGAGGGCATATCTTTCAAAATCCCCTGTTTTCAAGAGGGCATATCTTTCAAAATCCCCTGTTGATGACCCTGTTTTATGGGTCGATCAGAAACGATATGAGCTAAATTTTCCAGTGGTAGCTTCGTTTTTTCACATTCCCACTCTGCTGGCATCTACAGTTTATTTTTTGTCAGACAGATTTATGGCAGAAACAGCAGCAGAAACAGGAATAGCGCCGCCACCCAAGGGCAGCGTTGAGCATCACCAAAGCTCAAAATGGTAGCAACAGGCGTGGTCACTGCAGCCCAGCCCTTGGAGGGGTTGTAAGGACGCGCCAACTTCATATTTTGGAAGATCCGTACCCGGCTCCTTTTGGAGGAGAGGGGCTTGTGGGAGGTGGTGAGCGGCCACAAGTGCTCTCCGCCTCCACAGGCAAAAGGCATCACCGTAGCACAAGTGGTGGCAAGGGTGGCGTCGCAGGAGGGTGCAGCCGATGCAGGTTCATCTGCAGCTGTACCAGCGGCGTATCATGAGTGGAAGAAGAAGGACAGGCAGGCCTACAAGTTGCTTGTCAACACCATCTCCAACCCGCATCTTCAGTACATGAGTGACAAGGCTACTGCAAAGGAGGGATGGGACACGTTGTGCAAGAAGAATGAGAGCATGGAGCCTGTATTCCTCATGCTTTTGGAGGAGAAGATGATGGCACTGAAAATACATGGTGGCAAAGGGATGGAGGCGTACTTGTACAAGGCAAAGGAGCTAGCGAAGCAGATGAGAGCGGCCGGCAACCCTATGGAAGAGACACGTTTCATCCTCCTCTTGCTGAGGATACTCCCAACCAGCTACGACACGGTGCGAGAGACGCTCCAGACCAACCAACTCTCGACCTGGACTTCATGTGTACACACCTGGTGCAGGTGGAATTGCGTCGAAATGCAGTCAAGCACAATGGCGGCGGCAGCAGTGAAACAGCTTTTGTGGCCTCAAGCTCACGCAACCAGCAGCAGCAGCAACAGTCTGGGTAGCAGAGACGGAAGTCGAAAAGCAAATGCCACTACTGCCAAAAAGAGGGATACTACAAGGAGTGTTTTAAGCTCAAGAGGGACCAGAAGGAGCGGCAGCAGTAAAAGCAACAGTCTCCACAGCAACAGCAATAGCAGTCACAGCAGCGTCAGCACAACAGCAGAAAAACCAGGCTGGTGTGCGCCACTTTGGCAATATGAATGTAGCCAAAGAGGTGCGCGACCGTCTCATCATGGCAAAGTCTGACATGTTGCAGGTGGAGAAGGCGGATCTCGCATGGTATAAGGACTCAGGGTGTACCAAGAGCCTGATACATCACAAGGAGTGGTTTACGGAGTTGCTGTCCATCCCTCCCCGTCCTATCGCTATGGGTGATGATCGGGTGTTGTATGCTGAGGGGATTGGGATTGTGGAGATGTGGTTGGAGACCCCACGTGGCATTGAAGTGGGCGTGTTCCATGACGTGCTGTATGTACCCGATGTTGCATTCAACCTCCTCTCAGTCTCCTTTGTCACCAACACANGATACATCACAAGGAGTGGTTTACGGAGTTGCTGTCCATCCCTCCCCGTCCTATCGCTATGGGTGATGATCGGGTGTTGTATGCTGAGGGGATTGGGATTGTGGAGATGTGGTTGGAGACCCCACGTGGCATTGAAGTGGGCGTGTTCCATGACGTGCTGTATGTACCCGATGTTGCATTCAACCTCCTCTCAGTCTCCTTTGTCACCAACACATGACTGTGCGTCATCTTTTGACAATGACTATGACTACATCTTTAACAAGGACATTGGAGAGGAGTTGGCCAGGTCGGTGGAGGAGGGCCACATGTACCACCTACAGGGGGCGACCAAGATCCCACGTGAGCAGAGTCTTGCAGCAGTGATACAAGAAAAAGATGGCGAGATTTGGCATGTGCGCTATACCCACATCGCCATGCGCGCCTTACAACAGCTTCAAGCAAAACAGATGGTGCGTGACTTACCCACCATCTCCAACTTTGAGTAGCAGTTGTGCATCGGCTGTTTGGAAAGGAAGCAGCATCGTGAGGCGTTCTTTGGAGTAAGAGACTGTACAAAGGAGGTGCTGGAGCTGGTCCACATGGACTTGTGTGGCCCGATGCAGACCCAGAGCTTTGGAGGCTCTAGGTATTTTTTGACCTTCATGGATGATTTGAGCCGTTACAATACTGTGTACTTCCTTGCTTCCAAGGACCAGAGCTTTGACAGGTTCAAGGAGTTCAAGGCAATGGTGGAGGACTAGACTGGCAAGAAGATCAAGACGCTACGCATTGACTGCGGTGGAGAGTACTTGAGCAAGGAGCTCCAGGACTACCTCGTAGCAGCTGGCATCAAGGTGCAGCGTACTGCGCCATACTCGCCGCAGCAAAAAAGTATAGCAAAACTCGCCAACCACACAATCCTTGAGTCTGCGCGCTCCATGTTTTACGCGGCTCGGCTAACCTACGACTTCTGGACCGAAGCCATGAGCACTGCGGTCTACATCAAGAACCGTAGTCCAACAAAGGCGCTGGAGAAGATGACGTCGTACGAGGCATGGTTTGGCAAGAAGCCGAGCGTGGGTCATCTTCGTGTATTTGGCAGCTTGGCACACATGCTTGTGCCAGAGGAGAAGCGGCAGAAGTGGGACGCGAAGAGCGCGCAGATGCTGATGATCGGCTATAACGTGGCAAGCAATGCCTATTGCCTCTACGAGAGGGATACAGGCCACGTCATCATCTCCAGGGATGTCATCTTCAACGAAAGGAACGTTATTAGTACCAATATCGTTTGTGAAGAGGCAGGAGAACCAGCCGCTGACAAACCAGTGGGAGAAGACATTTTTCTTGACCCCGTCTCAGCTGATCCTTCCTCTACTGTGACAGTGGGAGAATCAGTCTACTCTCCCATGTCTGTTGTAGCTGATACAGCTTCCTCATCGACAGAAGCAGAGGAAGGAGATGCAGCACCACCAGTAGCAATAGTTGTGCCAGCAGCACCGCGCCTACCGCCCTCTAACGCTCTAGCAGCAGGTCGCATGTACCCTCTCAGGGTGCGTTACAAGCATGGTGAGCACGGCCATTTTTGGATGCTGTAGAAACCAGAACAGATAAACGTCGCAGTTGCAGCAGATTCAGATGAGCCAACGTCATACAAGGAGGCCATGACTGCACCAGATGTAGCAGATTGGGCGCAAGCCGTGCAGCAGGAGATAGAGTCGCAATTGGATAACGGCACGTGGGAGCTGATTGAGCATCCACCTGGTCGTAAGGTGATCAAGTGCAAATGGGTGTTCAAGAAGAAGTGAGGAGCAGATGGTAACCTGGAAAAATAGAAGGCAAGGCTAGTCACCAAGGGCTACTCGCAGCAGGAGGACATGGACTACACAGGAACCTTTGTCCCTGTTGCAAAGTTTGCCTCTGTGCACACAATCCTCTCTTATGCAGCACTTGAGGAGTTCGAGATATACCACATGGATGTCAATACGGCATTCGTGAACGGTTACTTGGAAGAGGAAATTTACATGGAGTAGCCGGAGGGATTCGTCATGGATGGCCAAGAGCACCTGGTTTGCAAGCTGTAAAAGTCGCTGACGGCCTCAAGCAAGCGTCGTGTGCTTGGAACCAGAAGTTGGATGCTGTGCTGCAGTGCATGGGGTTTGAGCACAGCAAGTGTGACTACAACGTGTATTGCTGGCTGCATGAATATGAGATCCTCATCATCATTGTCTATGTGGATGACATGCTCCTCCTTTCCAACAGCATGTCTGTACTGCAGGAGTTCAAGGAGGCCATGCAAGAGCGCTTCCAGATGTCTGATCTCGGGGAGGTATCATACTTCCTTCGCATATAGATCACGCGTGACCGCAAGTCACGCTCTCTCTCGCTGTAGCAGAGCCGCTACATCAAGGATGTCTTGTAGCGGTTCGGCATCCCATCGGCACGCTACTGGAGTTGCGACAGTACCTCGTGAGCTTCAATGGAGAAGCGGATGCAGCTGAGTGGCATAAGTACCTGAGCGCCGTCGGCAGTCTCATGTACCTGCTGGTGGCAACCAGGCTTGACCTCGCATAGGCTATGAACACCTGTGAGCAAGCACATGGCGAATCCCGGACCTGAGTACCAGAAGGCAGTGAAGCAGATCTTCCGCTGCCTTGCTGGAACCATCAACATCGGCATCACATACAACGGCAACGACAGCATCATCGACTATACAGACGCGGATTGGGCTTCAAACCCTGAGGACCGCAAGTCCAACTCTGGACATGTGTTCCTCATGAATGTTGGGGCCATCAGCTTGTGCAGCAAGCGGCAGGTGGTCGTGGCCACCTCAAGCACGGAAGCTGAGTACGTCTCTCTCAGATTTGGAGCTAAGAAAGCAGTTTGGCTTTAGCGTCTCATTACGGAGATGAGTGTGTGTGGAGCAGTTCCATTTCCTGTGTGCGTCGACAACCCGAGTGCAACCGCACTCGCCAAGAATCCCAAGCACCATGTATGCACCAAGCACATGGACATCGCACATCACTCCATCAGGCACATGGTGCGGGAGGGTGCTATAAAGCTGGATTTTTCTCCAACCAGCAAGCAGGTCGCTAATTTCTGAACCAAGCCAGTGACCCGTGAGGAGGAGGAGTTTTGTATGAAGGCATGTGGACTCAGCCCACTCTGACCACGGCAAAGAAGGAGATTGCTGGAAAAGAAGCCATCCGGCTCAGTTTCAGGTCCACAAGAGCAAGTTCAAAAAACTACCAGATACTTGCTTCGATCGTCAATCCGAACTATTCACTGGAAAGATCATGTGGCAAATTGTCTATGGTCCAAGTTTCAGGCCGATCCACCGGTCGGATTGTGAGATATGAATCGCCGAAGTTTTTCAAAGTTTCCGGGGTCATGGACCGCCGATGTCTCGGTGACCATGGGTGACGGCTCCATGCCTTAGCCTGAGAAACAAAAAAGGCAAGAGGTCCAGGGTCAAGACCTGATGGAAGAAATATCCAAAAAGGTCCTTCGTCTCAGGATTGCCTTATCAGAGTGTGCTGACTAGAATAAAGGTACCTCTCCTTACTTTTTAGGTGAGGTGAGATCCTTGTGTGCTAGCCATGAACACATGGCGATTCTCCATGGGTTTTTTGGGTGATGTGACCACTAAGAGTGTGCCATGAGAACATTCTCTAGCTCTCGAGGTGGTGTGTGACTGGTCAGTCTGATTGCTAGGTTGATTTCCTCTCTTGTGTGAGACTGTGGACTCTAGTGTGTGAGCGTTAACCTCCATGGCTAAGTGGTGTGGCTTGTGAGAGGGCTGACTTGCCCAAGCTCTAGCTCTATATGTAGTCCATCATTTTGAGTGCTTTAACAACCATTCTTCATCACAACTGATGCCCTTTCAGTCCCATATACTCGCTGCTCGAAGGCTTCCTCTCTCCTCCAAATCCAACACTTGTGCCCTACTTACGCCCTAGTTGCGCCCTAGTTGCCAATTACTTGCGCCATACTTGCACCATACTTGCGTCCTAGTTACGTCCTAGTTGTATCCTAGTTGCGCCCTACTTGCATCCTACTTGTGTCCTAGTTGTGCCCTAGTAGCGTCCTAATTGCACCCTAGTTGCCTCCTACTTGCACCCTAGTTACACCATATTTACACCCTAGTTGGGCCCTAATTGCGCCTTAGTTGGACACCAGCTATGCCCTCGCTGCACCCTAGTTGTGCCATAGTTGCACTCTAGTTGCATCCTACAGACGCCCTACTTATGCCCTAGTTGTGCCCTAGTTGTGCCCTAGTTGTGCCCTAGTTCGACCCTAGTTGCACCCTATTTGCACCCTATATGCGCCTTAGTTGTGCCCTAGTTGCGCCCTAATTGCGCCCTACTTGTGTCCTAGTTGTGTCCTAGTTGCGCCCTACTTGTGCCCTAATTGCACCCTACTTGCATCCTAGTTACGCCCTATGTGCGTCCTACTTGCGTCCTACTTACGCCCTATTTGCGCCCTAGTCGCACCCTACGTGCGCCCTAGTTGTGCACTGGTTTCACCTTACTTGCGCCCTCCTTAGGTCCTACTTGCGCCCTAGTTGTGTCCTTGTGCCCTAGTTGCATCCTACTTACATCCTACTTGTATCCTAGTTGCACACTAAATGCGCCTTAGTTGCACCTTACTTGTGCCTTAGTTACGCCCTACTTGCACCCTACTTGCGTCCTTGTTGTGCCCTACTTTCCCCCTGGTTGCACCCTACTTGCACCCTACTTGCACCCTACTTGCACCCTAGTTACGCCCTACTTGCGCCCTAGTTGCGTCCTTCTTGTGCCTTAGTTGCACCCTAGTTGCACCTCAGTTGGGCACTAGCTATGCCCTATTGCACCCTAGTTGTGCCCTAGTTGCGCCCTAGTTGCACCCTAGTTGCACCCTAGTTGTGCCCTAGTTGCGTCCTGGTTGTGTCCTACTTGGGCCCTAGTTGCATCCTACTTGCGCCCTAGTTATGCCCTAGTTGCGCCTCAGTTAGGCACTTGCTACGCCCTAGTTGCACCCTAGTTGTACCCTAGTTGTACCCTACTTGTACCCTACTTGCACCCTAGTTGCACCCTTGTTGCGCCCTAGTTGTACCCTACTTGCGCCCTACTTGCGTCCTAGTTATGCGCTAGTTGCACCCTAATTGCACCTTTCTCGTGCCCTATTTGTACCCTAGATTTGCCCTACTTGCGCTTTAGTTGCGCCCTAGTTGGGCCTCAATTAGACACTAGCTACGCCCTAGTTGCGTCCTAGTTGCACCCTAGTTTCATCCTACTTTTATCCTACTTGCGCCCTACTTGTGCCCTAGTTGCCCCTTGTTGTGCCTCCCTTGGGCACTAGCTACATCCTAGTTGCGCCCAAGTTGTGTCCTAGTTTTACCCTAGTTGCATCCTACTTGCGTCCTACCTACATCCTAGTTTCGCCCTAGTTGCACCCAAGTTGTACCTCACTTGCGCCCTACTTACGCACAAGTTGCCACCTAGTTGCGTCCTAGTAGTGCCCTACTTGTACCCTAATTGCACCCTACTTGCACCCTAGTTATGCCCTAGTTGCACCCTTCTTGCGTCCTACTTGCACCATACTTGTGTCCTAGTTTTACCCAACCTGCGTCCTACTTGCGCCCTACTTGCGCCCTAGTTACACCCTAGTTACACCCTACTTGCACCATACTTACTCTCAACTTGCACCCTAGTTGCGTCCTAGTTGCGCCTTAGTTGTGCCTTACTTGCACCCTACTTGCGCCCTACTTGCGCCCTAATTACGCCCTAGTTGTACCCTAATAATGCTCATATTGCACCCTACTTGTGTCCTACTTGTGCCCTACTTACGCCCTAGTTGGGCCCTAGTTGTGCCCTACTTGTGCCATACTTGCACCATACTTGCACCATACTTGCGTCCTAGTTGTGCCCTAGTTGCGTCCTAGTTACATCCTACTTGCATCCTACTTGTATCCTACTTGCGCCCTACTTGCACCCTAGTAGCACCCTAGTTGCACTCAAATTGCACCCTACTTGCACCCTATTTGCGCCTTAGTTGCACCATACTTACTCCCAACTTGCACCCTAGTTGCGTCCTAGTTGCGCCTTAGTTGTGCCTTACTTGCACCCTACTTGCGCCCTACTTGTGCCCTAATTACGCCCTAGTTGTGCCCTAATAATGCTCTTATTGCACCCTACTTGTGTCCTACTTGTGCCCTACTTACGCCCTAGTTGGGCCCTAGTTGTGCCCTACTTGTGCCATACTTGCACCATACTTGCGTCCTAGTTGTACCCTAGTTGCGTCCTAGTTACATCCTACTTGCATCCTACTTGTATCCTACTTGCGCCCTACTTGCACCCTAGTAGCACCCTAGTTGCACTCAAATTGCACCCTATTTGCACCCTATTTGCGCCCTAGTTGTGCCCTAGTTCTGCCTCTGTTGGGCACTAGCTACTCCCTAGGTGTGCCCTAGTTGTGTCCTAGTTACACCCTATTTACTTCCTACTTGCGCCCAACTTGTGCCCTAGTTGCGCCCTAGTTGTACCTCAACTGGGCATAAACAACGTCCTAGGACGCCCTTGTTGTGCCCTTTTTGCATCCTAGTTTCGCCCTACTTGCGCCCTACTTGCGTCCTAGTTGTGCCCTAGTTACGCCCTAGTTGTACCCTATTTGCACCCTATTTGTACCCTACTTGCGTCCTACTTGCGCCCTAGTTGTGCCCTAGTTGCGCCCTAGTTACGTCCTACTTATGTCCTAGTTGTGCCCTAGTTGCACCCTACTTACGGGCGTAAGTAGGGTGCAACTAGGGCACAACTAGGGCGTAAATAGGATGCAAGTAGGGCTATTTGCGTCCTATTTACGCCCTAGTTGTGTCCTAGTTGCGCCCTACTTGCATCCTAGTTACGTCCTAGTTGCGCCCTAGTTACCCCATACTTGGACAATACTTGTACCATACTTACGCCCTAGTTGCACCCTATTTGCGCCCTAGTTGCGCCCCACTTACACCCTCGTTACGTGCTAGTTATGCCCTAGTAGCGCCCAAGTTACATCCTAGTTGCGTCATACTTGGACCCTTGTTGCGCCCTACTTGCGCCCTTGTTGCGCCCTACTTACGCCCTAGTTGCGACCTAGTTGCACCTTAGTTGGGTATTAGCTAAGCCCTATTTGTGCCCTAGTTGTGCCCTAGTTGTACCCTAGTTGTGCCCTACTTGCGTCCTCCTTACGCCCTAGTTGTGTCTTAGTTGTGCCCTACGTGCGCCCTAGTTCCGCCTGACTTGCACCCTAGTTGCACAGTAGTTGCGCTTCAGCTGGGCATTCGCTAGGCCCTAGTTGCGCCCTAGTTGCACCCTAGTTGCACCCTAGTTGCGCCCTACTTGCGCCCTACTTGCATCCTACTTACGTCCTACTTGTGTCCTAGTTGCGCCCTAGTTACACTGTACTTGCGTCCTAATTGCACCCTAGTTGCACCCCAAACACGCCTTACTTACGCCTTACTTGCTCCCTAGCTACACCCTAATTGTGTCCTACTTGTGTCCTACTTGTGCCATACTTGCGCCTTACTTGCACCCTAGTTGCGCCCTAATTGCACCCTACTTCCACCTTACTTGTGCCCTAGTTGTACCCTACTTGTGCCCTAGTTGCGCCCTAGTTGCACCTCAGTTAGGCACTAGCGATGCCCTAGTTGTACCCTAGTTACATCCTAGTTGTGCCCTAGTTACACCCTACTTGCGCCCTAGTTGCACCCTAGTTACACCCTAGTTGCGCCCTAGATGTGCCCTACTTGGGATATAGTTGTGCCCTTCTTGTGCCCTAGTTGCGTCCTAGTTGCTCCCTAGTTATACCCTACTTGCGTCCTACTTGCGCCCTAGTTGTGTCCTAGTTGTGCCCTACTTGTGCCCTACTTTCGTCCTAGTTGCACTCTAGTTACGCCCTAGTTGCACCCTACTTATGACCTAGTTGTGCTCTAGTTGATTCCTAGTTGCACTCTAGTTGCACCCTAGTAGCGCCCTACTTGTAGTGTAGTTGCGCCCCACTTGCGTCCTAGTTACACCCTAGTTGCGCTTCAGTTGGATACTTGCTACGTCCTAGTTGCACCATAGTTGTACCCTAGTTGTACACTACTTGTGTCCTACTTGTGCCCTACTTATACCCTAGTTGCACGCTACTTGTACCCTACTTGCACCCTACTTGCGTCCTAGTTGCGCCCTAGTTGCGCCTCAGTTGGGCACGCCCTAGTTGCACCCTAGTTACGTCCTAGTTGCATCCTAGTTGCGTCCTCCTTGTATCCTACTTGCGTTTTATATGTCATAGTTGCGCCATAGTTGTACCCTAGTTGTGCATTATTTGTGCCCTACTTACGCACTGCTTGTACCCTACCCACGCCCTAGTTGCGCCCTAGCTACGTCCTACTTACGTCCCACCTACGTTTTTATTTGCGCCCTAGCTACGCCCTAGTTGCGTCCTAGATACGTCCTACTTACGTCCTATTTGTACCCTAGTTACATCCTAGTTATTTCCTACTTGCGCCCTACTTATGCACTAGTTACGCCCTAGTTGCGCCCTAGTTGTGTCCTACTTCCACCCTACTTGTACCCTACTTGCGCCCTAGTTACACCCTAGTTACGCCCTAGTTATACCCTACTTACACCCTACTTGCGCCATACTTGCATTCTAGTTGCGCCCTACTTGTGTCCTACTTGCGCCCTAGTTGTAGCATACGTACACCCTACTTGTGCCCTATTTACGCCCATAGTTGTGCCCTAGTTGTGCCCTACTTGTGTCCTACCTACGCCCTACTTGTGCCCTAGTTACGCCCTAGTTGCACCCTAGTTGTGCCCTACTTGCGCCCTACTTGTGCCCTACTTGTGCTCTTGTTGCGCCCTATTTGTGCACTAGTTGTGGCCCACTTGGACCATACTTGCACCATACTTGCGCCCTAGTTGCCTCTTAGCTGTGCCCTACTTGCGTCCTAGTTGCATTCTACTTTGTCCTACTTGCAGCCTACTTGCGCCCTAGTAGCGCCCTAGTTGCACCCTAGTTGCGTCCTATTTGCACCCTAGTTGCGCCCTACCTGCGCCCTAGTTGCGACCTAGTTGCACCTGAGTTGTGCACTAGTACGCCCTAGTTGCACCCTTGTTGTACCCTAGTTGCACCCTAGTTGCGCCCTACTTGCGCCGTAGTTGTACCCTACTTACGTCGTAGTTGTACCCGACTTGGATCCTCGTTGCGCCCTAGTTGCGCATCAACTACGCCCTTGTTGTGTCCTAGTTGCACCCTAGTTGCATCCTAGTTGCGTCCTACTTGCGTCCTACTTGCGCCCTAGTTACACCCTGGTTTCGCCCTAGTTGTCCCCTAGTTGCACCCTATTTGCGCCCTAGTGCCCTAGTTGCACCCTAGTTGCGCCTTACTTACGTTCTACTTGCACCCTTGTTGCGCCCAAGTTGCACTATATTTATGCCCTAGTTGCGCCGTACTTGCATCCTCCTTGACCCCTACTTGCGCCCTAGTTTTACCAGTTGCGACCTAGTTGCACCCTACTTGCGTCCTACTTGCACCCCAGTTGTGCCGTAAATGCGCCTTAGTTGTGCCCTACCTGCACCCTAGTTGCGCCCTACTTGCGTCCTTCTTGCGTCCTACTTGTGCCCTAGTTGCACCCTACGTACGCCCCAGTTGCGCCCTATTTGCACCTCAGTTGGGCACTAGCTACGCCCTAGTTATGCCTTAGTAGCATCCTAGTTGCACCTTACTTGTGCCCTACTTGTGTCCTACTTACGCCCTAGTTGCACCCTCATTGCGCTGTACTTGCCCCCTAGTTGCACCCTACTTCCGCACTAGTTATGCCCTACTTCCACCCAAGTTGTTCCCTTGTTGCGCCTCAGTTAGGCACTAGCTAAGCCCTAGTTATGCCATACTTGCGCCCTAGTCACACCCTAGATGTGCACTATTTGCACTCTACTTGCGCCCTACTTGTATCCTAGTTATGTCCTAGGTGCGCCTCAGATGGACACCAGCTATGCCCTAGGTGCGTCCTAGTTGCGCTCTAGTTGCGTCCTAGTTGCATCTTAGTTCCGCTCTACATGCGCACTACTTGCGCCCTTCTTGCGCCCTACGTGTGTCCTAGTTACGCCCTTAATGCGCCTCAGTTTGGCACTAGCTACGTCCTAGTTGTACCCTAGTTACATACTAGTTGTATCCTAGTTGCGTCCTACTTGCGCCATACTTACGTCCTAGTACCCTAGTTGCACCCTAGTTGCGCCTTACTTGCGTCCTACTTGCACCCTAGTTGCGCCCTAGTTGCGTCCTAGTTGCGCCCCACTTGCGCCCTACTTGTATCCTAGTTACGTCCTAGCTACACCCTAGTTACGCCCTAGTTCCATCCTACTTGTACCCTAGTTGAGCCCTACTTGCGCCCCAGTTACACCCTATTTTCGTTCTACTTGTGCCCTACTTTTGCCCTACTTGCACCCTACTTGCACCTTGGTTGTACCCTACTTGCACCCTAGTTGCGCCCTAGTTGCACCCTAGTTCACCATAGTCACTTAGACACTAGGTATGCCCTTGTTGCGCCCTAGTTGCATCCTAGTTGTGCCCTACTTGTGTCCTTCTTGCGCCCTAATTGTGTCCTAATTGCGTCCTAGTAGTGTCCTAGTTGCGTCCTACTTGTACCCTAGTTACACCCTAGTTACGCCTCAGTTGGGCACAAGCTACGCCCTAGTTGCGCCCTAGTTGCACCCTACTTGCGCCCTACTTGTGCCCCACTTGCGTCCTAGTTACGCCCTAGTTACACCCTAGTTACGCCCTAGTTACACCCTAGTTACGCCCTAGTTACACCCTAGTTACGCCCTAGTTACACCCTAGTTACGCCCTAGTTACACCCTAGTTACGCCCTAGTTACACCCTAGTTACGCCCTAGTTACACCCTAGTTACGCCCTAGTTACACCCTAGTTACGCCCTAGTTACACCCTAGTTACGCCCTAGTTACACCCTAGTTACGCCCTAGTTACACCCTAGTTACGCCTCAGTTGGGCACAAGCTACGCCCTAGTTGCGCCCTACTTGCACCCTTCTTGCGCTCTAGTTTCGTCCTAGTTGCGTCCTAGCTACATCCTAGTTGTCCCTCAGTTCGACACTAGCTACGCCCTAGTTGTGCCCTAGTTGTGCCCTACTTGCGCCCTACTTGCGTCCTACTTGCGTCCTAGTTGCGCCTCAGTTGGGCCTCGGTTTGGTACTAGCTATGCCCTAGTTGCGTCCTAGTTGCACCCTAGTTACGCACTACTTGTGTTCTACTTGCGTCCTAGTTACACCCTAGTTGTACCCTACTTGCGTCCTACTTGCGCCCTTCTTTCGTCCTAGTTGCGTCGTAGTTGCATCGTAGTTGTGCCCTACTTGCACCCTACTTGTTCCTTAATTGCATCCTAATTGCGCCCTAGTTGTACCTTAGCTGCGCCATAGTTACGTCCTTGTTACGCCCTACTTGCACCCTAATTGCACCCTTCTTGCGCCCTAGTTACGCCCTAGTTACACCCTAGTTGCGTCCTACTTGCACCCTACTTTCACCCTAGTTGCGTCCTAGTTGGCCCTAGTTACGCCTACTTGCACTCGAGTTGCACCCTACTTGCGCCCTAGTTGCGCCCTACTTACGTCCTACTTGCGTCCTAGTTGCGCCCTAGTTGCGTCCTAGTTGCGCCCTACTTGCACCATACTTACAACCCACGTACGCCCTAGTTATGCCCTAGTTTCACCCTAGTTGTGTCCTAGTTGCGGCTCAGTTGGAAACTAGCTTCGTCATAGTTACTCCCTAGTTGCGCCCTACTTGCACCCTATTTGCGCCCTACTTGCACCCTAGTTGCGTCCTAGTTGTAGCCTAGTTGCGCCCTAGGTGCACCCTTCTTGTGCCCTACTTACACCCTACTTGCGTCCTAGTTGCGCCCTAGTTGTGCCCTAGTTGCGTCCTAGTTGCGCCTCAGTTGAACACAAGCTACGCCCTTTCTGCACCTTAGCTGCGCCCTAGTTGTGTCCAACTTGCAACCTACTTGTGCCCTACTCGCACCCTAGTTGTGCCCTGGTTGCGCCCTATTTGCACCTCAGTTTGGCACTAGCTATGCCCTAGTTGCACCCTAATTGTGTCCTAGTTGCGCCCTAGTTGCGTCCTAGTTCCGCCCTTGTTACGCCCTACTTGTGCCCTACTTTTGCCCTAGTTGCGCCCTAGTTGCACCCTAGTTACGTCCTAGTTGCACCCTAGTTGTGTCCTTGTTACGCCCTACTTATATCCTACTTAGGTCCTACTTGCATCCTAGTTGTGCCCTAGCTGCTCCCTACTTGCATCCTACTTGCGTCCTAGTTGCGCCCTAGTCGCGCCCTGGTTACACCCTACTTGCGCCCTACTTGCGTCCTACTTACACCCTCGTTGCACCCTAGTTGCGCCCTAGTTGCGCACTTATTGTCCTAGTTGCCTCTCAGTTGGGCACTAGCTACGCCCTAGTTGCGTCCTAGTTGCACTCTACTTGTGTCATACTTGCGCCGTACTTGCATCCTAGATGCGCCCTAGTTGCGCCTCAGATGGATACTAGCTATGCCCTAGTTGTGCCCTAGGTACGCCCTAGTTGCGCCCTACTTAGGCCCTAGTTACGCCCTAGTTGCATCGTAGTTGCACCCTACTTGCACCCTACTTGCGCCCTTGTTACGCCATAGTTGCGGCCTAGTTGCATCATCCTTACGCCCGACTTGCACCATACTTGCATCCTAATTGCACCCTAGTTACGTCCTACTTGCACCCTAGTTACGCACTAGTTGCGCCCTAGATGCGCCGTACATGCGCCCTACTTGTGCCCTACTTGCACCCTATTTGCACCCTAGTTGTACCCTAGTTACGCCCTACTTGGCCATACTTGTATCTTACATGAACCCTAGTTGCGCCCTGGTTGCGCCCTAGTTACGCCCTACTTGCGTCGTACTTGCGTCATAGTTGCGCCCTAGTATCGCCCTAGTTGCACCCTAGTTGCAGCTTACATGCGTACCACTTGCGCCCTACTTACGCCCTAGTTCCGCCCTAGTTGCAACCTATTTACGCCCTACTTGAGCCCTACTTGCACCCTAGTTGCGCCCTAGTTGCGCCTCAGTTGGGCACTAGCTACATCCCAGGTGTGCTCTAGTTGTGCCCTACTTGCGTCCAAATTGCGCCCTACTTGCCTCATACTTACGCCCTAGTTGCGTCCTACTTGCGCCCTAGTTGCGCCCGATTTGTGTCCTAGTTGCACCCTAGTTGCACCTCAGATACGCCATAGCTACGTAGAAGTTGCACCCTAGTTGTGCTGTAGTTATGCCATAGTTGCACCCTAGTTGGGCCCTACTTGTGCCCTACTTGCACTCTAGTTACACCCTGGTTGTATCCTAGTTGTGCCCTAGTTGTACCCGATTTCAGCCCTTGTTGTACCGTAGTTGCACCCTAGTTGTGCCCTAGTTGCACCCTATTTCCGTCCTACTTGTGCACTAGTTGCACCCTAGTTGCGCCCTACTAGCGCCCTACTTGTGTCCTAGTTGCGCCCAAGTTTGGCCCTAGTTACACCCTACTTACACCCTACTTGTGCCCTACTTGCGCCGTAGTTGCACATTAGTTTTACCCTAGTTGCGACCTACCTCCACCCTACTTGTGGCCTACTTGCGCCCTAGTTGCTTCCTAGTTACACCCTAGTTGCCTCTTAGTTGTACCTTGCTTGTACCCTATTTACGCCCTACTTGCGTCCTAGTTGTACCCTACTTGTATCCTAGCTGCGCCCTACTTGCACCTTATTCGCGTCCTACTTGCACATTAGTTACGCCCTACTTTTGCCCTACTTGCGCCCTACTTATAGCCTAGTTGTGCCCTACTTGCGCCCTTGTTGCTTCCTAGTTGCACCTTAGTTGGGCACTAGCTACGTCCTAGTGGCGCCCTAGTTGCATCCTAGTTGTGCCTTGGTTGCGTCCTACTTGCGTCCTACTTGCGTCCTAGTTATGCCCTACTTGCACCCTACTTGCGTCCTACTTGCGCCCTAGTTGCGTCCTTGTAGCGCCTCTGTTGGGCACTAGCTACACTTTAGTTACGCCCTAGTTTCACCCAAGTTGCACCCCAGTTGCGCCCTACTTTCGCCCTAGTTATGTCCTAGTTATGCCCTAGTTACACCCTAGTTGCATCCTACTTGTGTCCTACTTGCACCATAGTTGCACCCTGGTTAAGCCCTAGTTGGGCCCTTCTTGCGCCCAACTTGTGCCCTAGTTGTGCCCTTGTTGCGCCCTTATTGCATCGTAGTTGTGCCCTACTTGAGTCCTAGTTGCGCCCTACTTGCACCCCAGTTGCACCCTAGTTGTGCCTCTGTTGGACACTAGCTACGTCCCAGCTGCGGCCTAGTTGCGTCTTTGTTACGCCCTACTAGAACCCTCATTGTACCCTAGTTACGTCCTACTTGAGCCCTACTTACGCCCTACTTGCACCCTTCTTGCACCCTAGTTGTGCCCTAGTTGCGCCTCCGTTAGACACTAGCTTCGCCCTAGTTGTGTCCTAAATGTACCCTAGTTACGCCCTAGCTGTGTCCTACTTACGCCCTACTTATGGCCTAGTTACGCCCTAGTTGGACCCTAGTTGTACCCTACTTGTGCCCTATTTGCGCGATAGTTGCGCCCTAGTTGCATCTTACTGGCGTCCTAGTTGCACCTTAGTTGCGCCCCGGTTGGGCCCTAGTTGCACCCAACTTGCACCCTACTTGTGCACAAGTTGCGCCCTATTTGTGCCCTTATTGTGCCCTACTTGCGCCCGACTTGCGCCTTACTTGCGCCATAGTTATGCCATAGTTGCACCCTAGTTGCACCCTACTTGTGTCCTACTTGTGCCATACTTGTGACCTAGGTGCGCCCTACTTGCGCCCTACTTGCACCCTACTAGCGCCCTAGTTATGCCCTAGTTGCGTCCTACTTGTACCATACTTGCACCCTAGTTTGGCCCTAGTTATGCCCTAGTTGTGCCCTACTCGCAACCTACTTCTGCCTACTTGCACCCTATTTACGTCCTAGTTGCGTCCTATTTGTGCCCTACTCGCGTCCTACTTGCGTCTTGGTTGTACCCTAGTTTCGTCCTAGTTGTACCCTACTTGCATCATACTTACGCCCTATTTGCGTCCTACTTGCATCCTAGTAATGTCCTACTTGCGTCCTATTTTCGTCCTAGTTGCACCTTAGTGGCCTCCTAGTTGCACGCTAGTTGCGCCCTACTTGCGCCCTAGTTGCGCCATACTTGCACCCTAGTTGCACCCTAGTTGCGCCCTAATTGTGCCCTAGTTGCACCCTAGTTGCACCCTACTTGCATCCTACTTGCGTCCTAGTTGCGCCCTACTGGTGCCCTACTTGCGACTGACTTGCGTCCTAGTTGTGCGCTAGTTGCACCTCAGCTAGGCATTAGCTATTTTCTAGTTGCGTTCTAGTTGCGCCATAGTTGCACCCTAGTTACGCCCTACTTCTGCCATATTTATGTCCTAGTTGTGCCCTAGTTGTGCCCTAGTTGTACCGTAGTTCTGCCCTATTTGCATCCTAGTTGTGCCTTAGTTGCACCATAGTAGGGCCCTACTTGCGCACTAGTTGCGCCCTACTTGCAACCTACTTGCACCCTACTTGCGTCCTACTTACGCCCTAGTTGTGTCCTAGTTGCGCCTTAGTTGCACCCTACGAGCACCCTACTTGTGGCCTACTTGCGTCGTACTTACGCCCTAGTTACGTCCTAGTTGCGTCCTAGTTACATCCTAATAGCGCCCTACTTGCGCCCTACTTTCGCCCTACTTGTGCTCTAGTTGCACCCCATTTGCGCCCTACTTGCGCCATACTTGCACTATACTTGTGCCCTAGTTGCACCCTAGTTGCACCCTAGTTGCGTCCTACTTGCGCCCTACTTGCACCCTACTTGCACCCTGGTAGCGTCCTAGTTGCGCCTTAGATAGTCACTGGCTACGCCTTAGTTGCACCCTAGTTGTGCCCTAATTGCGCCCTAGTTGCACCCTGGTTGCGTCCTACTTGTGCCCTATTTGCGTCCTAGTTGCGCCCTAGTTGCGCGCTAGTTGCGCCCTAGTTGCGCCCTACTTGTGTCCTACTTGCGCTCTAGTTGCACCTAGTAACGCCCTAGTTGCACCCTACTTGCGTCGTACTTGCATCCTAGTTGCACCCTATATGCGCCTTGTTTACGCCTTACCTGCGCCCTAGTTGCGCCCTACTTGCATCCTACTTGCGTCCTACTTGTGTCCTACTTGCGTCCTAGTTGTGCCTACTTGCACCCTAGTTGTGCACTACTATCGCCCTACAAGCATCCTTTTGGTCCTAGTTGCGTCCTAGATTCACCTAAGTTGAACACTAGCTACGCCTTAGTTGCGCCCTAGTTGCGTCCTAGTTGCATCCTACTTGCGCCCTACCTACACCCTAATTGCGCCCTAGTTGCGCCCTACTTGCACCCTTTTTGTCCTAAGTACACCCTACTTGCGCCCTAGTTACGCCCTATTTGCGCATCAGTTAGGCACTAGCTACGCCTTACTTGCGTCCTAGTTGCGTCCTAGTTGTACCCTTCTTACACCCTACTTGCATCCTAGTTGCGCCCTAGCTGCGCACTAGTTGCACCACGCTACTTGCGCCCTACTTGCACCCTAGTTACGCCCTAGATATACCTGAGTTGGGCACTAGCTACGCCCTACTTGTGCCCTAGGTACACCCTAGTTGCACACTAACTGCGCCCTACATGCGTCCTACTCGCCCCCTAGTTGTGCCCTATTTGCACCCTACTTGCACCCTACTTGAGCCCTTGTTGCGCCCTGGTAATGCCTCAGTTGGATACTAGCTACGCCCTAGTTGCACTCTAGTTCCACCCTAGTTGCGCCCTACTTGTGCCCTACTTGCTCCCTACTTACTGTCAGAATATCATGCAAGAGTCACAAGGCTCGTGCCAATTTTACCATGTACCCCAAAGCGTTCTCATCTGCCCTTGGTGCTTCCAAGGACCCACAAAATAAATATGCCGCGAGACAGTTCACATCCTCTGAACTTCGCACCAACAATACAACAACTCGCCGTACTGACGGCCTCTTGAGGGCCAAACTCTCCCGCGTGTCATGGAACGGTCAACGGCCTACGGCAACAACCACTCTCGCTACCGCCTCCGGAAGCGTAACGAAACAACCGCGCTCCGGTCCCTACTATGCGCCAAAGAGTTCCCACGCTACCCGTTCACCAGCGCAGCCAACCAGCAGGTTCAGGAAGTTCTGGTTGGGCATCCAGCAGCATCAACACCAACAAGTTGAGACACGGAGTCAGCTCCCGACTTTCACACCCTCAAGAGCAGTAGCAGCAGCAAGGCGGCTGCGGCTGCGGCTATTGTACCGACCGCCATAGTAGTAGGCCTAGTAATAGAACCTGACTAGACAAGTATCTCTCTACTATTTATTGGGAAAGGAGCCGTCTGGCTCAGTTTCAGGTCCACAGGAGCAAGTTCCAGGAAACTTCCAGATGCCTGATCCGATCGTCAATCCGTCTTCACCATTAGAAAGATCAGGTGGCAAATTATCTACGGTCCAAGTTTCACGCCGATCCAACGGTCGGATTGGGAGATATGAATTTTCGAAGTTTCAAGGGTCATGGACTGCCGATGTCTGGGTGGCCATGGGCGATGGCTCCATGCCTTAGCCTGAGAAAAGAAAAAGGCAAGAGGTCCAGGGTCAAGACCTGATGGGAGAAATATCCAAAAAGGTCCTTGGTCTTAGGATTGCCTTGTCAGAGTGTGCTGACTAGGATAAAGGTACCTCACCTTGTTTTTTAGGTGAGGTGAGATCCTTGTGTACTAGCCATGGACACATGGCGATTCTCCATGAGTTT
>SZWC01006054.1:68442-84845 GCA_023375785.1 Penium margaritaceum | reverse complement strand
GACAGATTTCTGGCAGAAGCAGCAGCAGAAGCAGGGGTAGCGCCGCCATCCAAGGGCAGCGCTGAGCATCACCAAGGCTCAAAATGGCAGCAGCTGGCGTTGTGACAGCAGCCCAGCCTTTGGAGAGGCTGGAGGGACGCGCCAACTTCACGTTTTGGAAGATCCGTACCCGCCTCCTTTTGGAGGAGAGGGGCTTGTGGGAGGTGGTGAGCGGCGACGAGCCGGCTCCAGTTCCACAGGCAAAAGGCATCACCGCAGCGCAGGTGGTGGCGGGGAAGACGCCGCAAAAGGGTGCAGCTGATGCGGGTTCTTCTGCAGCTGTACCAGCGACGTATGAGGAGTGGAAGAAGAAGGACAGGCAGGCCTATAGGTTGCTTGTCAACACCATCTCCAACCCGCATCTTCAGTACGTGAGTGACAAGGCTACTGCAAAGGAGGGGTGGGACACATTGTGCAAGAAGTATGAGAGCAAGGATCCTGCATTCCTCATGCTTTTGGAGGAAAAGATGATGGCGCTGAAAATGCAGGGTGGTGAAGGGATGGAGGCGTATCTGGACAGGGCCAAGGAGCTGGCGAAGCAGCTGAGAGCGGCCGGCAACCCTGTGGAAGAGACGCGCTTCATCCTCCTCTTGCTGAGGGGACTCCCAACCAGCTACGACACGGTGCGAGAGACGCTGGAGTGCCAGCCAACTCTCGACCTCGACTTCATCTGCACACACCTGGTGCAGGTGGAATTGCGTCGCAATGCAGCAAAGCGCAATGGCGGCAGCAACAGTGAAGCAGCTTTCATGGCCATGGGCTCACGCAACCAGCAGCAGCAGCAGTCCGGGCAGCAGAGAGGCAAGAAGAAGGGCAAGTGCCACTATTGCCAGAAAGAGGGGCACTACAAAAAAGAGTGCTTCAAGTTCAAGAGGGACCAGAAGCAGCAGCAGCAGCAGCAGCAGCAAAAGCAGCAATCTCCACAGCAACAGCAGCAGCAGTCACAACAACGCCAGCAGCAGCAGCAGCAGCAGAACCAGACTGGCGTGCGCCATTTTGGCAACATGAACGTTGCCAAGGAGGTGCGCGACCGCCTCTTCATGGCGAAGTCTGACATGTCGCAGAAGGAAAAGGCGGATCTGGCGTGGTACAAGGACTCGGGGTGTACCAAGAGTCTGACGCACCACAAGGAGTGGTTCACGCAGCTGCTTTCCATTCCCCCCCGTCCGATTGCTTTGGGTGATGATCGGGTGGTGTATGCTGAGGGGATTGGGATTGTGGAGATGTGGTTGGAGACCCCGCGTGGCATTGAAGTGGGAGTGTTCCATGGCGTGCTGTATGTGCCTGATACTACGTTCAATCTTCTCTCAGTGTCCTCTCTCACAAACACAGGACTGCGCGTCGTTTTTGACGATGATTACGGCTACATCCTCGACAAGGAAACAGGAGAGGAGTTGGCCAAGTCGGTGAAGGAGGGCGACATGTACCGCCTGCTGGGGGCGACCAAGATCCCGCGTGAGCAGAGTCTTGCAGCAGTGGTGCAGGCGACAGATGGCGAGATCAAGCATGCACGCTACGGCCACATCGGCATGCGCGCCTTACAGCAGCTTCAAGCAAAGCAGATGGTGCGTGACCTACCTATCATCTCTAACTTTGAGCAGCAGTTATGCATTGGCTGTTTGGAGGGGAAGCAGCACCGCGAGGCGTTCTCTGGAGCAGGGGAGCGTGCAAAAGGGGTGTTGGAGCTGGTCCACACGGACTTGTGCGGACCGATGCAGACCCAGAGCTTTGGAGGCTCTAGGTATTTTCTCACCTTCATTCATGATTTCAGCCATTACACTGCTGTGTACTTCCTTTCCTCCATGGACCAGTGCTTTGACAGGTTCAAGGAGTTCAAGGCCATGATGGAGAACCAGACCGGCAAGAAGATCAAGGCGCTACGCAGCGATCGCGGTGGAGAATACCTAAGCAAGGAGTTCCACGACTACCTCGCAGCAGCTGGCATCAAGGCGCAGCGTACCGCAACGTACTCACCGTAGCAGAACGGCGTAGCAGAACACGCCAACCGTACCATTGTGGAGTCGGCGCGCTCCATGCTGCACGCGGCTCGGCTGACCTACGACTTGTGGGCTGAAGCTGTGAGCACTGCGGTCTACATCAAGAACCGTAGTCCAACTAAGGCGCTGGAGCAGATGACGCCGTACGAGGCGTGGTTCGGCAAGAAGCCGAGCGTGGGTCATCTTCGCGCGTTTGGCAGCTTGGCGCACATGCACATGCCAAAGGAGAAGCGGCAAAAGTGGGACGCGAAGAGTGCGCAGATGCTGATGATTGGCTACGACGTGGCAAGCAAGGCGTATCGCCTCTACGAGAGGGATACAGGCCACGTCATCATCTCCAGGGATGTTGTCTTCAATGAGAGCAACGTCATCGGCACCAACATTGTGTGTGAAGAGGCAACAGAAACAGCAGCTGACGAGACAGTGGGAGCAGAAATTCTTCCTGACCCAGTTTCTCCCGATCCTTCCTCTACTGTGACAGTGGGAGAATCACTCTACTCTCCCATGTCTGATGCAGCAGATACAACAGCTTCATCGGCAGAAGCAGAGGAGGGAGATGTAGCACCACCAGCAGAAGCAGTTGTGCCAGCCGCACCGCGTCAGCCGCCTACTAACGCTCCAGCTCCAAGTCGGAGGTACCCTCTTAGGGTGCGTTACAAGCCTGGTGAGCGCGGCCATTTCTGGATGCTGCAGAAACCAGAACAGATGAACGTTGCAGTTGTAGCAGATTCAGATGAGCCAACGTCATACAAGAGGCCATGGCTGCACCGGATGCAGCAGATTGGGCGCAAGCCGTACAGCAAGAGATACAGTCGCAGCTGGACAACGACACGTGGGAGCTGACTGAGCGTCCACCTGGACGTAAAGTGATCAAGTGCAAGTGGGTCTTCAAGAAGAAGCGGGGAGCAGATGGTAACCTGGAAAAGTACAAGGCGAGGCTGGTCGCCAAGGGCTACTCGCAGCAGGAGGGCATCGACTACACAGAAACTTTTGCCCCCGTTGCAAAGTTTGCCTCTGTGCGCACGCTCCTCTCTTATGCAGCAGCTGAGGACTTTGAGGTTCACCACATGGATGTCAAGACGTCATTCTTGAATGGTGACTTGGAGGAGGAGATCTACATGGAGCAGCCGGAGGGGTTCGTCATGGATGGCCAAGAGCACCTGGTCTGCAAGCTGCAGAAGTCGCTGTACGGCCTCAAGCAAGTGTCGCGTGCTTGGAACCAGAAGTTGGATGCGGCGTTGCAGTGCATGGGGTTTGAGCGCAGCGAGTGTGACTACAGCGTGTATCGCTGGCAGCATGAGCATGAGATCCNCATGCTCCTCCTTTCAAACAGCATGTCTGCACTGCAGGAGTTCAAGGAAGCCATGCAGGAGCGCTTCCAGATGTTTGATCTCGGGGAGGCATCATACTTCCTCGGTATCCAGATCGTGCGTGACCGCAAGTCACGCTCTCTCTCGCTGCAGCAGAGCCGCTACATCAAGGATGTTTTGCAGCGGTTCGGCATGGCAGATGCAAAACCCATCGGCACGCCGGTGGAGACGCGGCAGTACCTCGTGAGCTTCAATGGAGAAGCAAATGCAGCTGAGCGACAGAAGTACCAGAGCGCCGTCGGCAATCTCATATACCTGATGGTGGCAACCAGGCCGGACCTCGCACAGGCTGTTAGCGCTGTGAGCCAGCACATGGCTAATCCCGGACCGGAGCACCAGAAGGCAGTGAAGCGGATCTTCCGCTACCTTGCTGGAACCATCAACATTGGCATCACCTACAACGGCAATGACAATAGCATCATCGGCTACACAGACGCAGATTGGGCTTCAAACCCTGAGGACCGCAAGTCCATCTCTAGACATGTGTTCCTCATGAATGGTGGAGCCATCAGCTGGTGCAGCAAGCGGCAGGTGGTCGTGGCCACCTCGAGTACAGAAGCTGAGTACGTATCTCTCAGCTTTGGAGCCAAGGAAGCAGTTTGGCTCCAACGTCTCATGGCAGAGATGAGTGGGAGTGCAGCAGTTCCAGTTCCTGTGCGCGTCGACAACCAGAGCGCAATCGCACTCGCCAAGAATCCTGAGCACCATGCACGCACCAAGTACATTGACATCGCATATCACTTCATCAGGCACATGGTGCAGGAGGGTGCTATCAAGCTGGAGTTTACTCCAACGAGCAAGCAGGTTGCTGATTTCTGCACCAAGCCAGTGACCCGTGAGAAGCAGCAGTTCTGCATGAAGGCATGTGGACTCAGCCCACTCTGACTGCGGCAAAGTGGGAGATTGTTGGAAAGGGAGCCATCCGGCTCAATTTCAGGTCCACAGGAGCAAGTTCCAGGAAAGTACTAGATGCCTGCTCCGATCGCCAATCTGACTTCACCATTGGAAAGATCATGTGGCAAAATGTCTACGGTCCAAGTTTGAGGCCGATCCAACGGTCGGATTGGGAGATATGAATTTTCGAAGTTTCGGGGGTCATGGACCGTCGATGTCTGGGTGGGCATGGGTGATGGCTCCATGCCTTAGCCTGAGAAAAGAAAAAGGCAAGAGGTCCAGGGTCAAGACCTGATGGGAGAAATATCCAAAAAGGTCCTTGGTCTTAGGATTGCCTTGTCAGAGTGTGCTGACTAGGATAAAGGTACCTCTCCTTACGTTTTAGGTGAGGTGAGATCCTTGTGTGCTAGCCATGGACACATGGCGATTCTCCATGGGTTTGTGGGTTATGTGACCACTAGGAGTGTGCCATGAGAGCATTCTCTAGCTCTCTAGGTCGTGTGTGAGTGGTCAGCCTGATTGCTAGGCTGATTTCCTCCCTTGTGTGAGATTATGGATTCTAGTGTGTGAGCCTTAGCCTCCATGGCTAAGTGGTGTGGCTTGTGAGAGGGCTGACTTGCCCAAGCTCTAGCTCTATATGTACTCCATCATTTTGAGTGATTGAACAACCATTCTTCAGCACAAGTGATGCCCTTCCAATCACACATGCTCACTGCTCCAAGGCTCCCTCTCTCCTCCATTTCCAACAGTTGGGCACTAGCTATGCCCTAGTTATGTCCTACTTGTGTCCTAGTTACGTCCTAGTTACGTCCTACTTGCGTCCTACTTACGCCCTTGTTGCACCCTAGTTGCACCCTAGTTGCGTCCTACTTCCACCCTCCTTGCGTAACAGTTGTGCCCTAGTTGCACCCTAGTAGCGCCCTACTTATCCCCTAGTTATGTCCTAGTTACACCCTAGTTACACCCTATTTATGCCCTACTTGCACACAAGTTGCACCCTAGTTGCACCCTAGTTATGTCCTACTTGCATCCTTCTTACGTCCTACTTGCGCCCCATATACGCCCTTGTTGCACCCTAGTTACACCCTTTTGTGCCCTACTTGTGCCATACTTGTATCCTAGTTACGTCCTACTTGCGCCCTACTTGCAACCTACTTGCGCCCTAGTTACGTCCTAGTTGCACCCTACTTGCACCATACTTGCGCCTTACTTGCGCCCTAGCTGCGCCCTAGTTGGGTCCTAGTTGTGCCCTACTCGCGTCCTACTATTACCCTACTTGCACCCTAGTTACGCTCTAGTTGCGCCCTAGTTGCACCCTACTTCCGCCTTACTTGTACCCTACTTACGCCCTGGTTGCGCCCTAGTTGCGCCCTAGTTGCGCCCTACTTGCTCCATACTTGCATCATACTTGCACCCTAGTTGTGCCCTAGTTGTGCCCTAGTTGCGTCCAACTTGCGCCCTCCTTGTACCCTAGTTGCACCCTAGTAGCGTCTTAGTTGCATCATGGTTGGATCCCACTTGCGTCCTAATTGCGCCTTACTTGCGCCCTAGTTGTACCTTCGTTGGGTACTAGCTACGTCCTAGTTGCGCCCTAGTTGTACCCTAGTTGCACCCTAGTTGTGCCCTTCTTGCACCTTACTTGCACCCTAGTTGCGTCCTACTTGCGCCCTAGTTGTACCCTAGTTGCGCTCTAGTTGTGTCCAAGTTGCACCTCAGTTGGACATTAGCTACGTCCTAGTTACGCCCTAGTTGCATCCTAGTTACACCCTAGTTACGCCCTACTTGCGTCCTACTTGCACCCTTCTTGCGCCCTTCTTGCACCCTAGTTGCATCTGAGTTACACCCCAGTTGTACCCTATTTGTGTCCTAGTTGCGTCCTACTTGTGCCCTAGTTGCGCCCTACTTGTATCCTACTTGTGCCCTTGTCATCCCTTTGTTACGCCCTAGTTGTCCCCTACTTGTGCACTAGTTTCACCCTACTTGCATCCCACTTGCGCCCTACGTGTACCCTACCTGTATCCTACTTGTGTCCTTTTGTCCTTGTATCCTAGTTGCCCCCTAGTTCCGCCCTAGTTCTGCCTTATTGGCATCCTACTTGCGCCCTACCTGCGGCCTACTTTTGCCCTAGTTACGTCCTACTTGCGTCCTACTTGCGTCGTACTTGTACCATACTTGCGCCCTAGTTACGCCCTAGTTACGTCCTAGTTGTGCCATACTTGCACCCTGATTGCGCCTTAGTTGCGCCCTAGTCGCGTCCTAGTTGTGCCACAGTTGGGCACTAGCTATGCCCTAGTTGTTGTCAGAAGAAAGTAGCGAGAAGGGACGGCAATGGCAGAAGTAGGCAGAGGCAAAGAGACGAGCCAAAGTACGTTAGATGGATGACGGTAGCAAGGAGACAAAAGACGATGACAGGAGTTAGTCCCAGGAGCTCGAAGAGGAGTGATGTCTGGACAGATGGGCGAGGTAGATAGGTAGACAGCGACAGAAAGAGTTGAGGCGGAGCAAGGGTAAGGTGCTGATGAAAGCTGAGTAAGAGATTGGGAGTGGCCAAGCAGGGAGACATGAACTAAGAGTGGATGGTGAGAACAGAATGAGCGATAGGCGAGCAGAGCAAAGACACGGCGGCGAAGCCGCGAAACCAAAGACAAAGAGGATGAAGACAAATGTTCAGGGTTAACTCAAAGGGAATGAACATCCTCTGTTTATACATCACAACAGTATAAAATATAAAAGGCAACGGCTTCTTTTTGCTAGCCGGATGCGGGTGACATGTGTCGGACGATGACTTGGGTGTCGGTTGTAACGGTCAGAACAACTGACGGACAGTTTCCAAGGTGGTTCGGGTTGGGACCTGAACCTTTATTGAGAACTCAGTATTTCCGAGGAGTGACCTCTGTCGGAGTCTATATTTTAGACACCTCCTTGAATCAGACAGGGGTCACACAGCTGTCTTTCCATGGTAGTATCAGTCCCTGTTGGTAGAGGAAACGGTGACTCCGTAAGAGGCAAGAAGATGTTGCCATATTGCTCCAAGGTCTCTTGGAGAGCTCTCTACCAGGGCATGTCGGTGTATAGGTACTATCTCCTTAATCTTAGTTCCGACTTGGCGGTTAACTGATGCATACAGAGCATCTCACTCAGTGTTGGACGAAACGCTGAGGTTAAGAAGATTTCCAAGCAGATAGTCGGTTATGCCAAACCCATACAAGAATTCAGGGAATAGCCAGCGAAGAACCTTTTCCATCCATTCACGTGCTCATGCTAGGAGTCATCGTCCATCACTCTCCTCAGCCTGGATGGTGAGCATGGGGAGATGTGCTGGAGCACGAAGAAGGTAGGTCCGATTGTGGCACGTCCTGCTGATCCAGTTTCTCCATGATGCCTATTGGAGAATCCGTTCCTAGAGCAGGGCTCCTTTTCGCGGCTCCAGCAGATGGTAATGATAGGATGGATCAAGGAGTAGACAAAGCAGATCACAGATAGCGTGAAGAGACTGCTCGTATGGTGTTGAGTGTCCGCCACCTACGTGCTGGTGTTTGCCAAGGAGCTTGTGGTCATCCCGATGTGTGTCGAGGGTCCATGTTTGTGCTTGCCAGATGACAGAATCTGCACATGCTGTAACGTTCTCTCCGTTTCCAGCAACCACATGGATTGAAAGAACTCGTTGGGCCATGACCCGACAAGGTGCTGTTGGGGATAAGGTGAAGGATGTGAAGGAGAGTGTTGCCACGACGCTGCTCACAAAGGAGGTTCGGCCACAACTGGTCCTCTGTGTTCTAAGGGGAGAGAAAGGTTGAGGTTGAGAAGGTATAGAAAGGACCAAGGCTTTTGAGGGTGATGGGATGATGAAAGGAAAGGTTGATGACTGCTGCTGAGATCTGGGCACAGGTTGGCGTACAGCTGAGGGTTTGACCAGGTGAGTCCTTGGCCAGATTGATAATAACGAAAAGGCAGCAGAGGCTGGGAATGATGTGGAGAAATATCGAAGGAGGTTTGTGTACTGCACAAAAATCGGCATGGACGCACGTTGCCGCGAGACGTGCGATTCGACCGGACGGATCTGTGTGTCGAGCAGGTGATCAAAGCTGATGGTACGCGATGAGAAAATGTTTGCTGGAGTGGACGCAGGAGCAAAGCCACGTGCGCTGCTGAACAGAGGAGTAGAATGTGGTAAGGGGAAGGCAAAAGCCAACGTACCACAAGAAATCTGCTAATGGCTTCGATACAGACGGCTGCAAAATGGGCAGCTAGTTCGTGCAGGTCCTTATGCTGATGGTAGATGCAAAACGGATGATGAAGACAAGAGCAGATGATGGCTCATGAAGGATATCAGTGTAGGGGTAAACCACGTGCGCTGAAGAAGTTTTGGCGTAGGCGTAGGTCGAAGTGAGAAAGGTGTTGTGACTAGACAAATCCTTGTGTCGAGCAAGAAACGATGCAGAAAGCATATAGGATAGAGATTGATGGCGTGGGTGCAGGGGCAAAATCACGTGCACTGCAAAGCGATGAGGAGAATGCTGATGTGATTAAGGACGGAAGCTGGTAAGAAAGGTGATGTTGAGGCAGGATGAAGGATGTGGAGGATACTGAGGCCCGATGAGGCAAGTGCGCAGTGCAAGGATGGAGAGGAGGCTGATGGAGATGTCGTTAGTGATGCGTAGTACAGAGATGGAGCTAATGGGGTTACTGTGGTAGAAGAGGACAGAGGGAATGTGAAGAGAGTTGTAGGAGAGGAGGAAAAAGCAACCAGCTGCTCTGCTGTTAGGAGAGTGACGGCTTATTCACCATTGGTCTGAGACCGACGATCAGGAAGACTGGTGGTGTCTGATATCTTGCTAGAGAGAGGGAATCAGCTATAGCAGAAGAAGGGTGAGGTTAGCAGAGCTATTCACGGATGTCAAAATAGTGACGGCTTGTTCCCTAGTTAGTTCAAACCATGAGCAGGGAGACTGATGGTGTCTGATGTCCTAACAACGTACGGAGCTTTGCTGCCCTGAGGAGGCAGCGGGAGGAGATGATGGCAAGAGACGAGGGAGAGGGTGATAGATGATGAGGTAGATGGATGGAGGGAGTTAGAAACATGACTACACTACGAAAGGTTGAGATTACGAGTAAGGGAGTTTCATGGAAGATGACGACAGTTTGCGGCTCGAGAGCTCTTTGTAGCTGTTTGTGAACAAAGTGTCACCAAATATTTGCCACGAGCACGGATGGACGTAGAGCTTTATCGGGATAACACGAAGTCGCTTCCAGCTTGAGACACAATCGATGCAGCATTCCTGGCGTCACTTGTTGCTGAAGCTTAGGGGCGAGAAGCAGTGATGGTGGTAGAGGAATGCAAGACAGAAGAGGGCGGCTGTCTGAGCAGCGAAGCGATGACTCGGGTTAAGAGACACCAGGTGACGTTGCATGTTGCTCTAATATCATGTCAGAAGAATGTAGTAAGAAGGGATAGCAATGGAAAAAGCAGGCAGTGGTAATGAGACGAGCCAAAGTACGTTAGATGGATAACGATAGCAAGGAGACCAAAGACGATGCCAGGAGTTAGTCACAGGAGATCGAAGAGGGGTGATGTCCGGATAGATGGGCGAGGTAGACAAGTAGTCAGCGAGAGAAAGAGTTGAGGCGGAGCCAAGGTAACGTACTGATAAAATTTGAGCAAGGGATTAGGAGTGACGAAGCAGGCAGACGTGAAGTGAGAGTGGATGGCGAGAATAGAATGATCGATAGGCGAGCAGAGCAAAGACTCGGCGGTAAAGCCGCAAAACCAAAGGCTAACAGAATGAAGAGAACTGTTCTGGGTGAACTCAAAGGGAATGAACATCCTTCGTTTATACAATACAACAGGTAAAATAGAAAAGGCAATGACTTCTTTCCACTAGCCGGATGCGGGTGACGAGTTACTTTGAAAGGGGATGACTTTAAAGTCAGTTGTAATGGTCAAAATGACCGACGGACTGTTACCAAGGTGGTTCGGGTCGGGACCTGAACCTTTATTGAGAACTCAGAATTTCCAAATGGTGATCGCTGTCGTAGTCTACATTTCTGACAATTGCACCCTAGTTGTGCCCTAGTTGCGTCCTAGTTGCACTCTAGTTGTATCCTACTTGCACCCTAGTTGCGTCCTACTTGCATCCTACTTGTCCCTTAGTTGCTCCCTAGTTGCGCTCTAGTTGTGCACTACTTGTACCCTTCTTGCGCCCTACTTGTACCCTAGTTGCGCCCTATTTGTGCCCTAGTTGCGCCCTACTTGTATCCTCCTTGCGCCCGAGCTACGTCCTTATTACGCCCTAGTTGTATCCTACTTGCGTCCTAGTTGCACCCTAGTTGTACCCTATATGCGCCTTAGTTCCGCCTTAGTTGCGCCTTAGTTACGCCCTACTTGCACCATACTTGCACCGTACTTGCACCCTACTTCCGCCCTTCTTATGTCCTAGTTGTGCCCTGCTTGTACCCTTGTTCCGCCCTACTTGCACCTTTCTTGCATCCTACTTGCGCACTAGTTACGCCCTACTTACGCCCTAGTTGTGCCCTAGTTCCGCCTCAGTTTGGCACTAGCTACGTCCTAGTTGTGTCCTAGTTGCACCCTAGTTGTGTCCTAATTACACCCTAAATGCATCCTAGATGCGCCCTACTTGCGCCCTAGTTGTACCCTGGTTGTGTTTTATTCATGCCCGAGTTTCGCCCTAGTTGCGTCCTACTTGCACCCTAGTTGCGCCCTATTTGCGTCCTACTTACACCCTAATTGTGCCCTACTTGCGTCCTAGTTACGCCCTAGTTGTGCCTCAGTTGGGCACTAGCTATGCTATGGTTGCACCTTATTTACACTCTACTTGCACCCTAGTTGCGTCCTACTTGCGTCAAACGCCCTAGTTGCACCCTAGTTACGTCCTAGTTGTGCCCTACTTGCACCCTACTTGTATCCTTATTACGCCCTAGTTGTGCCCTAGTTACACCCTACTTGCATCTTATTGTGCCCTAGTTACGCCCTAGTTGTGCCCTAGTTACATCCTACTTGCATCTTACTCATGCCCTAGTTGCGTCCTACTTGCGTCCTAGTTACGTCCTACTTACATCCTACTTGTACCCTACTTGCGTCCTACTTGCACCCTAGTTGCACCCTACTTGCGTCCTAGTTGCGTCCTACCTGCACCCTAGTAACGCCATAAAAGCGCCTCAGTTGGGCACTAGTTACGCCATAAAAGCGCCTTAGCTGGGCACTAGTTACGTCCTTGTTGTGCCCTACTTATATCCTACTTGCGCCCTACTTGCGTCCTAATTGCATCCTAGTTGCATCCTAGTTGCGTCCTACTTGCGCCCTAGTTACGCCCTTGTTACGCCTCAGTTGGGCACTAGCTACGTCCTAGTTGCACCCCAGTTGTGCCCTAGTTGCGCCCTACTTGCGCCTTACTTGCACCCCACTTGCACCCTAGTTGTACGCTAGTTGCGCCCTAGTTGCGTCCTAGTTGCGCATGAGCTGGACACTAGCTACGGCCTAGTTGCACTCTAGTTGCATCCTAGTTGAATCCTACTTGCACCCTAGTTACGCCCTAATTGCGCCCTACTTGCATCCTCGTTGCGCCCTAGTTGTGCCCTAGTTACACCCCAGTTGTGCCCTACTTGCGTCCTATTTGCACCCTAGTTGCGCCCTCGTTGCCCCCTAGTTGTTCTCTACTTGCACTCTAAGTACGCCCTATTTGCGCCCTAGTTGCGCCCTGGTTGTGCCCTAGTTGCACCCTAGTTGCACCTTAGTTGCACCCTAGTTGTGCCTCCATTGACACTAGCTACGTCCTAGTTGCGCCCTAGTTGCGCCGTAGTGGCGCCCTACTTGTGTCTTACGTGCGCCCTACTTGTATCCTAGTTTCTCCCTAGTTGCGCCCTGATTGCACCCTAGTTGCAATTCATTTGGACACTAGCTACGTCCTAGTTGTGTCCTAGTTATACCCCAGTTGCGCCATGGTTGCGTCCTAGTTATGCCATAGTTGCGTCCTACTTGTACCCTACTTGCGTCCTACTTGCGCAACACTTGCGTCCTTCTTGCGCCCTAGTTGCACCCGAGTTACACCCTAGTTGCGCCCTAGTTACGCCTTACTTACACCATACTTGTGCCCTACTTGCGCCTTAGTTGCGCCCTAGTTGCGCCCTAGTCACACCCAATTTGCATCCCAGTTGCGTCCTACTTGCGACCTAGTTGTGCCCTACTTGCGTCCTAGTTGCACCTTGGTTGGGCACTAACTACGCCCTAGTTATGCCCTAGTTGTACCCTGGTTGCATCCTAGTTGCGCCCTACTTGTATCCTACTTGCATTCAAGTTGCACCTTACGTGCACCCTAGTTGCGCCCAACTTGCACCCTAGTTGCGCCTTAATTACGCCTCAGTTGGGCACTAGCTACGGCCTTGTTGCGCCCTAGTTGTGCCATAGTTACGTCGTAGTTGCGCCCTACTTGCAACCTCCTAATGCCCTAGTTGTACCCTAGTTACACCCTACTTGCGCCCTTGTTGCGTCCTAATTGCGCCTTGGTTGTGCCCTAGTTGCGCTGTAGTTGCGTCCTACTTGTTCCCTAGTTGCATCCTAGTTGCACCCTAGATGCACGCTACTTGTGTCCTAGTGCCCTAATTTTACCCTAGTTGTGCCATACTTGTATCCTACTTGCACCCTAGATGTGTATTAGTTGCGTCCTAGTTGCGTCCTAGTTGCGAACTAGGACACAAGTAGGTCGCAATTGTCAGAATAGGAATCCAACGACACCACAACGCTTTAATATTCCAAACTCGCGAGTACTGGTTCAGCTTTGGTCTGAACCAACTTGGTGATCAACACTAGCCATTGTCGGTTTCCAAACCGACCAAACGGGTAACTGACCGAGTGATCCCCTTATAAGCGACACAATCGCATGCACATCCGGCTAACGCACAAGAAGCTGTTGCTTTCCTATCTTGTCCTATTCTGTCTGTATGTATCAAGGACGTTCATTCCCCGTCACTCAACCCAGAATAATCCTTTCATTATGTTTGCCTTCGGTTATGCATATTCATTGCCATGTCTTCGTTGTGCTCGCTCTTCGCTTATTCTACTCTTGCCATCCACTCTCAAGGTCTTGACTCTTCACTCCGTCACTCCCGTTCCTTTGCTCAGCTCTCATCCACCCTTCGCTCTCACTCCGCCTCAATTTTCTCTCATTTGCTACCTATCTACATGGCAACTCACTCCGACACATCATTTCTCTTCAAACTCCTGCGACTAATTCCTTGTGATGTCTCATGTCTCTTTGCTGCCGTCAGATGTCAAACATACCTCCGCATGCCTCATTGCTTCTCCCTACTTCTGCCATTGCCGTCTTCCCTCGCTTTATTCTTCTGACATGGTTTCAGAGCACCAGGCAACATCACCTGGTTCCCCTTAACCAAGCTTTCACTTTGCTATGGTAATCGTCGCACTCTTCTGTCTTGTATTCCTCTATCGCTGCCGTCGTTGTGCACCTCTCAGCTTCACCAGCAACTGACGTCAGCAGTTCTACCTCGACCGCTTTGCAAGCTACAACAATATTTAGTTATCTGTATCAAGACCTGTGCACAAGACAAGTCAATGGCAAACACCCGGTGACTCTTTCTTGACTATAGCCGCAAGCCGCTCTCGAGCCGCCGTCTGTCGCCGTCTTCACGGAAGCATCCCGTTGCTCCTCCGTGCGTCTCTGCCCGCCCGCCGCGCTCCTACTAACCATTGACTCTGCACATTCTACGTATCTCCTCTCCGGCATCTACTATCATGTCTCCGTCTCAGCCTCCATCTCCCGTAGCACCTTGTCTGCTCTATCCTTCTCCAGCCGCCACATCTACCACAATCAACACCATCAATATCATCTTCATTATCAGTTGTCATCCTCTCCCCTACTTCATCTTCTCGAGCCACCCACTCGCACCGCTCCTCGTCCTCTGCAGCTGCAGAGCTCCGTGTGATGTCAGGATATCGGACACCACCAGTCTTCCTACTCATCGGTCTCAGGCCAACTAGGGAACAAGCCGTCACTCTCCTGACTTCAGCGGACACCTCTGTTTCCTTCACATGAGGAATGCTCCTGCTGTCAGAACATCAGACACCACCAGTCGTTCTGCTCGTTGGTCTTGAGCTAACTAGGAGCACAAGCCGTCACTCTCCTGACATCAGAGAAACTTCGTGCTTCATCAGCATCTACAGTCTCTGTTTCCTACTTCGCATCTCCTCTATCCTCCTCCCTCCACTATAACAACTCATTAGCCTCATTTGCTTTGATATCACCATCTTTAGCCATCCTTCTCATCCTCTTCTTCCTCAAAGCTGCACATTCACTTCATTAGGCTCAGCACCTTCTGCAGCCTCTTCCTGACTCAACATCAATTTCATCAGTGTGAGCACTCTCCTTATCATCCGCAATGCATGTGATTCCACCCCTGCATCCATTCCATCAACATCAATCCGCTGCCTGCTATCATCAGCTCTTATCACCAGCTCGGCACAAGGATCCACCCGGTCTAACCGCCAATCTTATAGAGGACATGCACCCACGTTAATTTCTCTCCGCAGCGCACTTGGTCAGCTCTTACGCCCAAACATCCATCATCATCCGGTTCAATTCGCAGTTATCCGCATCTACTGCCACCACACAGACCTGCACGTGTCAGCTGTCTCTCTCGCAGCGGCGTGCATCCTCACTGGTAGCAGATTTCTCGCGGCGCATCGGCATTTGCCTTCCCCTTCCCGCATTCTACTCCTCTACTCAGCAGCACACGTGGTTTCGTCCCTGCATCCGTTCCAGAAACATCGTTCTGCTGCCTGCCATCAACTTTGATCATCCGCTCGGCTCACGGACCCGCCCGGTCGCATCGTCCTTATCACAACAGCCTGCATCGATGCCAAAAACTTCCGCAGCGCATGCAACTTGTCCCTGCATCCAAAATCCACCTTCATCCACCTCCACCTCATCCTTAGTAAACTTCTGCATCTGTCACTAGTGTTGTCCTTGTGGTTCGTAGTAGGGGCCGTACAATGACAATGCCACAACGAGCTATATTGTTGTGGCATCGTGGCATAGTAGGGTCCATACACGACCCGGGATGGGTGAAACTAGGTATTCTGCATGTCCTATGAACGACCACTTCTGAAGGGGGTATTTTTGCATATCTCAGAAAATCACGTCTGGCCATCATTGTATGGCCTCGACACCTCACAGTGCAACGCCTACTTTGATGGATAACAACACGTCATATGCGACAGCACGGTAAGGCATAACAGTAGATATTCATACATGCATGCAATATACACGTCAGTAAAGAGAGGACACCCATTGGTGGATATGGAATCTCATTACTTAGGTGATTGAATAGTCTACAAATGGTATGCCAGCTAGATAGGTTGATATGTATACAGCCACAACCATCGAGAAAACGATTCCTCTGTTTGGCTTTTGACAATCCCTAATTTGCTGCTATGAGGAATGTTGATCGTTAATAAATAACTATTGGTACTTTCCTTAAAAAACGTTTGCTCGGATGATATGACGGTTTGAAACCATATTGATATGAAAACGTTCACAATTTTTAAAACAAACATAACTCCGTATCTCTCGATGCCGTCGATATGTACGAGGTGCATGTAACCATCGATTACATGGATACATGCAATATCTTGCACATGAACGTATGCGGTTTGGTGCATGGGTCATGCCCCTTGCACCGCAGTCCTACGGGTCGGGTTGGCACAACGCGTCTTTTAAGGAAAAACTGCCAGTAACAAGGCACCCATCTGGTTGCCGTCTGGTGTGACACTTAGCGTCGCACCAGAATGGTGACGCATCCCTCTCCGTCATTGTCTGAGCCCTCACGAGGTGTTGGGAAAGGAGCCGTCCGGCTCTGTCTCAGGTCCACAGGAGCAAGTTCCAGGAAACTTCCAGATGCCTGCTCCGATTGTCGATCCGTCTTCACCATTAGAAAGATCAGGTGGCAAATTATCTATGGTCCAAGTTTCAAGCCGATCCAACGGTCGGATTCGGAGATATGAATTTTCGAAGTTTCAGGGGTCATGGACCGCCGATGTCTGGGTGGCCATGGGCAATGGCTCCATGCCTTA
>SZWC01006054.1:34017-57123 GCA_023375785.1 Penium margaritaceum | reverse complement strand
AAGTGTCCTACTTTGTGCTCGGCATGGGCACTTGGGATACAAAAGGCAAGAGGGCTGGGGGGATTCGCCACTCTCTCCCCCACCCCTCTGCCTATCCTACCGGACTCTACTCTACTGGACTCTGCTCTGCCGATGGCGGGGTCAGTTACCGTCGTCCGAGAGTCTAACCCGGTACGAGGGCCTGCCGCAGCCTCCTATTGATTTGATAGGGTACTGCGGACGGCCACCTTAAGTTCTGGCATAATTTGTGGAAGTACAGGTCATGGCCTCGGTGAGGACCGAGTGCAAGTACGAGAGTGCGAGCGTGAGCTCCTCTCGATACGATGGGTGCTGACGTGGCTTCTGGTGGAGCAGCGGAAANACGGACCGAAGATCGGAGCAGATGGACGGGCTGCGACCGAGGCATCGGATCGAGAGAACAGAGCTACGGGATCTTTATAAACAAGGGATCGATGGATGGGAGAGCATCGCATAGACAATGGAGCGATCGCAACTGTCGCAGGATCGAGAGTGTGAGCACGAGCTCCTCTTCACCCGACGAGCGAGAAGATCGACGGAAGCAGAGGACCTGCCGCAGATCCGGACGATCTCGTCCGTGGATCGCACCGATGGCGCTGGGCATCTGCCAACCTCGGTCGCTCGGTGACTGGGGACACCGACCGGCGTCCGGGACGCTCAAGGAAGACACAAGTGGACCGGACAGACCAAGCTCGTGCATTCTGCTTGCTTTTTGTATTCCCTAGTCACTAGACTAAGTACAAATAGGTAGTAGTTTCATTTGTAGAATGCTTCGTCTGTACTGCACCATTTTTCAAGTATAGCATATCGTTGGAAAGCTCAAAAGACGAGCCGTGTACCTCTGACTTCTGTGTAACTTCTTGAATCGTCAGTGTGTAACAGAAAGAGATTCTTTGCAGCGTACAGTTGCAGTGTGTATAAGACAGTGGATTCCAGTCACAGTTGTTTGATTTGTTGTATCTCCTGAGATACCTATGATCCTGGAGAAGTGCTAATTTTCACATTTAGTATCAGAGCAGGAGGTGCCTTTACCAGGAGCAGTCATCACCATGGTGTTACTCACAGGAAGCAGCCATCATGATCATTTCAAGATACCAATCTTCAATGGCGACGACTACCAATCTTTTGCGTTCAACATGAAAATGGTATTCATGAACAAGGGACTATGGGGAGTGGTCACCGACCCACCTACAGACGTCGTGGACGCTAACGCCTCCACCGAGGAGAAAATCAGTCACAAAAGGCGATGCGACCAAGCGTTTGCAATCCTGGCTATGCAACTGGAAGAGCGGCTCAAATTTCTCATTCGTGACGACAATGCGGACCTCTGTCCGAGAACTGCATGGCGAGCCCTCAAGCGACGTTATCACAAGATCAGCGACGATGAGCTGGGTCATCTACTCAAAGATTTTCATACTCAAAAAATGGAGGAACACACTTGGCTTGAGGATCAAATCAGCCATTTGAAAGACCTTTCCAGTCGCATCACAGCCTTGGGTGAAGTCATTTCTGAAAGAGTGCTTGTTCAGACCTTGTTTCAGAGCCTTCCTACACGTTTTCAACACACAGTGAAGCGCCTTCAAACCTTCAACAACGACTGACAGGAAGATGATGAAAAAATTGCACTCATTAGGTCTGCTGTTAAGAGCGCTCTAGACGCCATTGGGAACGCTGTCCCAGAAGTAGCGGCAACAGTACAAGCAGCAGCAGGACCAGCAGCGGCCGCAGCGGCAGCAGCAGCCAAGCCACATGTGCTGACGATTGAGAAGGCAACACATGCTCTCATACTGGACGAAGATGCCTACATCAAAGAAAATGGTGGTGAAGTCGGACTTTATGCAAAATATCAAGGACGACCAGATCGACGAACGAAGAAATACGAGACCTATGGGAACGCTCGTCCCAGCACCAACCAAGGCACTCAAGACACCTATCAACCTCGACCTGGATATCCTCAACAAGCTCCCAGGCCTTATGTTCATCCAGGGGATCGTATCTGTTGGCGATGCAGTAAAAAGGGGCATATCCAACTTGACTGCCCGACTCGTCCAGAGCAACGACCACGATTCAATGCGCCAACGCGCAACACTCCGAATGCTCTTCTCACTGATGAGACACCATCAGCCTTTCTCTCAGCTTTCTCAACACTGTTGGCTGATTTCTCTCATCTCATCTCAGGTTTTACAGGTCACAATTCCGCTGACAGGCAGCAAAACTCGGACAGTGACTCTATTCCCCAGCTAAATTTCTTCACAACCGACGCGAACGACTTTGAACAACACCCTTCAGACTCAAGCGGAGCAAACTCTGATTTCTCAATCAATCATGAAAAACCCATCCTGGAAGAACTGGCAATGTGCTCCGTCGACTGTGCTTACCTACTCGCTGCGGGAGTCCTTGCATGGATTATTGACTCGGGATGCACCAAGCATATGACCTGTCGCAAGGAATGGTTCACCACCTACACCCAGTATGCACAACCTCGCGGAGTTCGTGTGGGTGATGGAAGACTCATTCCAGCATACGGTGAAGGTACAGTGCGAGTACTTATTACCCTTCAAGGGCAGCAGGTGACACGCACCTTCAGCCAGGTCTTATTCGTCCCTGAACTTGCGGCTAATCTCCTATCCGTTGGACGCATCAACTACAACGGCTTCAAAGTGGTTTTTGATTTGGACAAGAACTGCAAGATTCTGGACAACAAAGCGAATCTAGCAGCCGTTGCTACTCGCACTGGTCACCTGACAATTCTCGACTCAGAGGAGGTACCATCAGCTATGCTGACAAATGAACCAGAATTCGCATTTATGGCAGTTGTTTCTTCAGACTGCCGTCATCCCACCTCGGCTACTTCCACAGCTGACTTATGGCATCGCCGGCTTGCCCACGTCAACTATGCCACTCTACACAACATGGCACAACAAAAATGGGTTCATGATCTCCCATCCGGACTTACGAAGCCATCTGACACCAAACCATGCAGCGGCTGTCTCACAGGCAAACAACATCAAAAACCATTCAAGGCTCATCCAACTACATCAACAACACAAAAACTGGAACTGCTTCACATGGACCTCTGCTACATCAAGGAAGGTTCCCTGTCAAACAAGTACTACTTCCTCGTCATCATCGATGACTACAGCCATTTCATTTGGGTCAAGTTTCTCCGCTACAAAAATGAAGCCGCCGATATCATCAAGACCTGGATGCGGCAGATTGAAAATGAAACCAAGCTCACTATGAAGAAAATCAGAACCGACAATGGTGGTGAGTTCATTTGTCACTCACTCAACTCCTTCTTCCAGCAGAAAGGTATCCAACACCAACGCACTGTTCCCTACACGCCTCAACAACACGGGAAAGCGGAGCACATGAATCAGACTCTTCTGGAACGCGCTCGGACAATGCTACACACAGCTGCACTACCATCCGTCTTTTGGGGGGAGGCTCTCACCACTGCAGCCTACATTACCAACCGACTGCCCACAGTCAAACTTCCCAATGCTACTCATACTCCATATGAAACATGGACCGGTATGAAACCTCATCTGCAACACATTCGCATCTTCGGCTGCACTGCTCACGTCTGGCTACGCCCAGAACTGCGCTCCAAGCTGTCGCCGAGATCTAAGGCCTGTATCCTTATTGGATATGAAGACAACCACGACATCTACAGAGTTTGGGACCCTGCTACGCAAACCGTAGCCCGCGCACGACAACCCATCTTTGATGAAACCACATTCCTCAACGCAAGGATTCTTCCTACTTCACCCATCGTCACCATACCTATGGTCACGGCTCCCGAGCCCATTCAGAAGTTCAACGTTGACCCTGTCGTCGATGAACATGCTGATGTGCTTCCTCCAGTGCATCCTCATGAATACACCACTGGAGAATCCCTTTCATCATCAGCACCGGATGCTCCGCCGCTGTCTGCAGCCATCCCTGGTCTTCGTCGCTCCGCCCGCAACCGCACTACTCCAACGTACTTTCAACACGTCATGCTCCACACATCAGATAATGAAGATGACAGTGCTCTCCTCACTCAAGTCGTCGATCCCATCAGCTACAAGGATGCCATGCGTCGACCTGATGCAGCTCTCTGGCGTCAAGCCAGCCAAGAGGAATTTGATCAGCTTCAAAAACAAGGTACATGGGATCTTGTCCCACAGCCGTCGGACCAACCTGTCGTCACATGCAAGTGGGTGTTTTGGAGAAAACTCAACAGTGCTGGCGGAACGACCGATACAAAGCTCGCCTTGTGGCCCGCGGTTACAGTCAGGTTCTCGCAGTCAACTACAGTGACACCTTTGCTCCAGTGGCCAAGTATTCCTCCATCCGTGTCATTCTGTCTCTTGGTGCTGCTAACGGTTGGATCCTGCATCAGATGGATGTCAAATGCGCCTTTCTCAATGGAGACCTGAATCAGACCATCTACATGTCACAACCCGAGGGCTTCGTGGAACCTGACAAGGCTCATCTCGTCTGTCGTCTCAAGCGCTCCCTTTATGGACTCAAGCAGGCCCCACGCCAATGGAATATCAAGATTCATGAGTTCTTCCTTGGGCAAAATCTGACCCGTCTCCATTCTGACCACTCGATCTACTATCGCTCCGGAGCCAACACCATTGGCATCATTCTCTATATCGATGACCTCATCGTGTTTGGTCCCACGCTGGACACCATCTCCGCTTTCAAAGATGAGCTGTCTCGGCGTTTTGAGATGAGCGACATGGGTCCCTTGACATATTACCTCGGCATTCAAGTGCATCAACAGCGGAACAGTCACATAGTTCTCAATCAAGCCACGTATGCACAATGTGTTACTGATAAGTTTCAACTCGGTGACGCCAACCCTATGGCTACACCCTTGGCACTCCAACATGGCCTCACCAAAGTCCCCACTCCGGCGGATCTCCTCGTCCCCGCCGACGCCAAAGTTTTTCCCAGCATGGTGGGCTCCCTGATGTATGCCTCTGTTGCCACCCGTCCTGATCTTTCCTATGCTGTCGGTATCCTCAGCCAAGGCTGCCAGAACACCACCGCCGCTCACATTGTTGCGGCCGAACGCAGCGTTCGCTACTTGCGCTCCACCGCCGACCTCGGAATTCGGTACTCTTCCACCGGTGACAACATTCTTCATGGCTTCTGTGACGCGGACCTCTCCGGTGATCACGCCACCAGTCGATCGACGTCTGGCTACGTCTTTCTTCTCAATGGAGGCCCCGTCAGTTGGCGCTCGAAGAAGCAATCTGTGGTGGCTCTTTCTTCCACTGAAGCCGAATACATCGCTGAGAGCAAAGCCACTCGTGAAGCCGTCTGGCTTCGCATGCTTCTTCCTGAACTCGGCTTCGATCAACTTGCACCTACCACCGTCAACTGCGACAACGAGGGCGCCATTGCCCTCTCCGAGGATCCCGTTCTCCATGATCGCACCAAACACGTTCGCCGGCAGTATCACTACGTCCGCGACGCGGTTGCCGATGGTGAGGTTCGCATGCTCTACATTCCTACCGAGCAGCAGTCCGCTGACATCTTCACCAAGCCGCTTTCTGCCGACCGTCATGCTGCACTATGTGCTCACGTCGGCTTGCTCTCTCTCCCTGCTCCTACATCCTCTGGGTCCTCTTCTTCTGTCTCCCCCGCATGAGGCGTTGGGATGGACGAAGATGACAGACGGCAATGCCGCTCTCCCCTCCCGTTTCCGTGCCCCCCACATGAGGCGTTGGCACGGACGCGGGTTGCGGTTGGCCGCCACGCCCCTCTCCTCCTCGCTCTGCCATCTCTTGCGCTCCTCGCATGGCCTCCCGGGTTCCCGCATATGAGGCGTTGGACCCGGTGGCCGTACGTGGTGCCTGCGCCTCTCTCCGCTCTTTCGCCATCGCTTCTGCCCCTCTCTCCTGTGTCCTGTTCGCTCCCCCAACTGTCTCGCGGCTCGCTCCTCGCATCCCAACAAACTGCAGGGTGCGGCTTGCTCCCCGCTACACGCCACACTCCGGGTGCCCTGGGGGCCGCGCGTTCTGTTTTCGCATTTTTGTTCCATTCTTCATCTCGTCGCTCGCTTTCTGCAGTCATGAAACCGATGGTGGGCTGCCGATGTCGGCCCACCACGGGTCCCGGCCATGTGTGGGGTTTCGATCCCACATGTGTCCGGGAAGGAGGCTCCCCGATGGTACCCCTCCTATATGCCGTACGGCTTTGCCTAGGCATTGGCCCAAGTTGGGTACACCAAGGATCCATCGGGTGCCTCCTGTTCTGCCATTTTGTTCGGCATCGGCTTGGGCCGCCCGGGGGGGGGAAGTTTCAACTCTACCGTCGCTTAGCATTTCTGGACGTGCGTACCCCTGCCTCGCCTTCTCTTCTTCGCTGCCTGCTTTTCCGCTTGAATACCACCCCTTTTCGGGCTTGGCATTCAAGGGGGGGAATGTTGGAAAATCAAGATCTTCATCACCACAAGGCCGATTCCTGATCAGGTGGGACCGATGGACAGATCTCCTTGTCAGCCATCCACTGTCCAAATTTCAGCCAATTTGGATGGCTCGATCTGGAGATATGAGCAAAAGGAGAAAAGTGACATAGATTATGTCACTATCTCATAAGTGTCCTACTTTGTGCTCGGCATGGGCACTTGGGATACAAAAGGCAAGAGGGCTGGGGGGATTCGCCACTCTCTCCTCCACCCCTCTGTCTACCCTACCGGACTCTACTCTACTGGACTCTGCTCTGCTGATGGCGGGGTCAGTTACCGTCGTCCGGGAGTCTAACCCGGTACGAGGGCCTGCCGCAGCCTCCTATTGATTTGATAGGGTACTGCGGACGACCACCTTAAGTTCTGGCGTAATTTGTGGAAGTACAGGTCATGGCCTCGGTGAGGACCGAGTGCAAGTACGAGAGTGCGAGCGTGAGCTCCTCTCGATACGATGGGTGCTGACGTGGCTTCTGGTGGAGTAGCGGAAACACAGACTGAAGATCAGAGCAGATGGACGGGCTGCGACCGAGGCATCGGATCGAGAGAACAGAGCTACGGGATCTTTATAAACAAGGGATCGATGGATGGGAGAGCATCGCGTAGACAATGGAGCGATCGTAGCTATCGCAGGATCGAGAGTGTGAGCACGAGCTCCTCTTCACCCGACAAAAGACGGAAGTAGAGGACCTGCTGCAGATCCGGACGATCTCGTCCGTGGATCGCACCGAGGGCGCTGGGCATCCGCCAACCTCGGTCGCTCGGTGACTGGGGACACCGACCGGCGTCCGGGACGCTCAAGGAAGACACAAGCGGACCGGACAGACCAAGCTCGTGCATTCTGCTTGCTNGAGCACGAGCTCCTCTTCACCCGACGAGCGAGAAGATCGACGGAAGCAGAGGACCTGCCGCAGATCCGGACGATCTCGTCCGTGGATCGCACCGAGGGCGCTGGGCATCCGCCAACCTCGGTCGCTCGGTGACTGGGGACACCGACCGGCGTCCGGGACGCTCAAGGAAGACACAAGCGGACCGGACAGACCAAGCTCGTGCATTCTGCTTGCTTTTTGTATTTCGTAATCACTAGACTAAGTACAAATAGGTAGTAGTTTCATTTGTAGATTGTTTCGTCTGTACTGCACCATTTTTCAAGTATAGCATATCGTTGGAAAGCTCAAGAGACAAGCCGTGTACCTCTGACTTCTGTGTAACTTCTTGAATCGTCAGTGTGTAACAGAAAGAGATTCTTTGCAGCGTACAGTTGCAGTGTGTATAACACAGTGGATTCCAGTCACAGTTGTTTGATTTGTTGTATCTCCTGAGACACCTATGATCCTGGAGAAGTTCTTATTTTCACACATGCACCCCAGTCGACAACCTCTTACTCAAGACCATCCAAGTGATCTCAGCACTATGTTGACACACCTGCTCTTGACTTGTGGAGTTCCTATATCCACACACCAGGAACGAGTTGTCTGTCACACATGGTAGTTGGATTCTGGGGGATGTCAGAATAAGAATCAAACGATACCAGAACGCTTAAATATTCCAAACTCCCGAGTACCGGTTCAGCCTTGGCCCCAATGAACTCGGTGATCAACACTAGCCATTGTTCGTTTCTAAACTGACCAAATGGGTAGCTAACCGAGTGATCTCCTAATAAGTGACACAATCGCAGGCACGTCCGGCTAGCGCACAAGACGTTTTACTTTCCTATATTGTCTTGTTCTGCATGTATATATCGAGGAAGTTCATTCCCTTGCACTGAACCCAGAACAAACCTTTCATTCTGTTTGCCTTTTATTCCGCGGCTTCGTAGCCGTATCTTTGCTCGACTTGCCCTTCGCTCAACCTGCTCTTGCCATCCACTCTCAAGCTCTTGACTCTTCGCTCCGCCACTCTCGTTCCTTCGTTCAGCTCTCATCCGTCCATCACTCTCACTCCGCCTCCACTTTCTCTTGCCAGCTCCTTGTCTATCTCGCAACTCACTCCCACACACCACTTCTCCTCAACCTCTTGCAAATAACTCATTGCGACGTCTCATGTCTCTTTGTTGTGATCATCTATCTGACGTACCTCTGCATGCCTCATTTCTTCTCCTTGCTTCTACCATTGCCGTCTTCCCTCGCTACATTCTTTTGACAGTAACGAGGACATAGATAATGCCCAACTAGGCCCTAGTTATGTCCTAGGGTGTAACTATGACACAACTAGGGTATAACTAGGGCCCTAGATGTATCTTAGGGTACAACTAGGGCACAACTAGGGTACAACTAGGACACAACTAGGACGCAACTAGGACGTAGCTAATGCCCAGCTGAGTTTCAACTAGGGCACAAGTACGACTCAAGTCGGGTGCAACTAGGGTGCAAGTAGGGCACAACAAGGGTGCAAGTAGGACGCATATAGGGTGCAAGTAGGGTGCAACTAGGACACAACTAGGGCCCCAGTTGTGTCCTAGTTGCGCCCTACTTGCACCCTTCTTACATCCTAGTTACGTTCTAGATGCACCCTACTTGTGTCCTAGTTACACCCTAGTTGTACCCTAGTTATGTCCTACTTATGTCCTAGTTTCGTCCTACTTGCGCCCTAGTTGCACACTCCTTGCATCCTACTTGCATCCTACATGCGCCCAACTTCCATCCTACTTATGCCCTACTTGCGTCCTACTTGTGTCCTACCTGTGTCCTCGTTGCGCCCTACTTACGCCCTAGTTGTGCCCTAGTTACACCTCAGTTGGACACAAGCTACGCCCTAGTTACATCCTAGTTGTGTCCTACTTATCCCTAGTTGCCCCCTACATGCACCCTTGTTGCCTCATACTTTCGCCCTAGTTGCATCCTAGTTACGCCTTAGTTGCACCCTAGTTGCGCCTCAGTTGGACACCAGCTACGCCATAGTTGTGCCCTAGTTGCGTCCTAGTTACATCCTAGTTGCGCCCTAGTTTGGCCTCAGTTTAGCAATAGCTAGGTCCTAATTACGCCCCAATTACATCCTAGTTACACCCTAGTTGCGTCCAATTGCGTCCTACTTGCACCCTACTTACACCCTCCTTGCGCCCTAGTTGCGTCCTAGTTATGCCCTTGTTGCACCATACTTGCACCCTACTTGCACCCTAGTTGCGTCCTAGTTGCACCATAGTTGCACTCTAGTTGTGCCCTACTTGCGTCCTACTTGCGCCCTAGTTACACCCTGGTTATGTCCTAGTTGCAGCCTACTTGTGTCCTACTTGCGTCCTAGTTCCGCCCTAGTTGTGTCCTAGTTGCTTCCTACTTGCACCATCCTTGTGCCCTAGTTGCGTCCTACTTGCGTCCTAGTTGCGTCCCAGTTGACCCTAAGTTGGACACAGGCTAGGCCCTAGTTGCGCCCTATTTGTTTCCTAATTGTGCCCTAGTTGCACCCTAGTTACGCCCTACTTTCATCCTTTTTTTTCCCTAGTTGCGCCCTACTAAATCCCTATTTGTGTCCTTGTTGCACCCTCAGTACGTCCTAGTTGTGCCTCAGTTCGACACTAGCTACGCTTTATTTGTACCCTAGTTACGTCCTAAGTACGCCCTTGTTGTATCCTACTTGCATCTTACTTGCACCCTAGTTGCGCCCTAGTTATACCCTAGTTGCGCCCTACGTATGCCCTGCTTGTGTCCTACTTGCATCCTAGATGTACTCTAGTTGCGCCCTTATTGCATCCTACTTGTGCCCTACTTGGACCCTAGTTGTGCCATAGTTACGCTTTAGTTACACCCTACTTGCGTCATACTTGTGTTGTACTTGCGCCGTAATTGCGTCCTACTTACGCCCTAGTAGCGCCCTAGTTGAGCCCTAGTTACACCATAGTTGTATCCAACTTGCACCCTACTTGCGCACTACTTATGCCCTAGTTGTGTCCTAGTTGCGCCCTAGTTACGCCTCAATTGGGCACTAGCTACGCCCTAGTTGTACCGTAGTTGCCCCCTAGTTACGCCATAGTTGTACCCTCATTACGCCCTATTTGCATCCTACTTGCTCCCTAGTTGCACCCTAGTCGCGCCCTAGTTGCCCCCTGGTTGCACCCTAGTTGCATCTTGCTTGCGTCCTAGTTGCATCCTAGTTGCACCCTAGTCGCAATCTGGTTGCACCCTAGTTACATCCTACCTGCATCCTACGTGCGTCCAAGTTGCATCGTCATTGTATCCTAGTTGCTCCCTAGTTGCATCCTAGTTAAGCCCTACTTGTGCCTTATTTGAGCCATACTTATGCACTAGTTACACCATAGTTACGCCTCAACTGGGCACTAGATACGCCCTATTTGCGTCCTAGTTGTACCCTATTGCGTCTTAGTTGCGTCCTACTTGTGCGTACTTGCGCCCTAGTTGTACCATACTTGCGCCCTAGTTGTACCCTAGTTGCGCCTTAGTTGGACACTAGTTCTTTCCTAGTTACGTACTAGTTGAACCCTAGTTACGCACTAGTTGCACCCTACATGTACCCTACTTGTCCCCAAGTTGCACCCTATTTGCACCCTAGTCACGCCCTTGTTGCGTCTCGATTGCGTCCTAGTTGCACCCTAGTTGTATCCTAGTTGCACCCTACTTGCGCCCTTCTTGCACCCTACTTGCACGCTAGTTGCATCCTAGTTGCACCCTGCTTGCGTCCTGCTTGTCCCCCACTTGCGTCCTAGTTACATCCTAGTTACGCCCTAGTTTCGCCCTAGTTGTGCATGAGTTGGACACTAGCTACGCCCTACTTGCGTTCTAGTTCCGCCCTAGTTGTACTCTAGTTGTGTCCTAATTATGCCCTACTTGTATCCTAGTTGCGTGCTAGTTGTGCCCTAGTTGCATCCAAGTTACAAACTACTTGCGGCCTACTTGCCCCGTGGTTGCGCCCTCATTTCCCCCTAGTTGTTCCCTACTTGTGCCGTACTTGCAACCTGTTTGTGCCCTAGTTGCGTCTTGGTCGCGTCCTAGTTGCGCCCTAGTTGTGCCTTAGTTTCTCCCTAATTGCACCTCAGTTGGGCACTCGCCACGCCCTAGTCGTGTCCTAGTTGTGCTCTAGTTGCACCCTAGTTACCCCCTACTTGCGCCCTACCTGCATCCTAGTTGCACCTTAGTTGTACCCTAGTTACACCCTTGTTATGCCCTAGTTGCGGGGTACTAGTGCCCTACTTGCATCCAAGTTGCACCTCAGTTAGACACTAGCTATGTCCCTATTACGCCCTCGTTGTGCCCTAGTTGTACCCTAGTTATGCCCTACTTGCACCCTACTTGCGTCCTAGTTGTGCCCTACTTGCGCCCTAGTTGAGCCCGACTTGCACCCTAGTTTCCCCTTAGTTGCGTCTCAGTTGGACACTAACTATATCCTAGCTGCATCCTAATTACACTAGAGTTAGACCATAGTTACGCCCTACTTGTGCACTACTTGCATCCTAGTTGCTCCCTTGTTGCGTCCTCATTACACCCTAGTTGCACCCTAGTTGCGCCCTAGTTGCGTCCTACTTGGACCCTAGTTGCGGCCTAGTTGCGTCCTAGTTGCACCCTAGTTGCACCCTAGTTGGACCCTACTTGCGTCCTACTCGCACCTTACCTACACCCTGGTTGCGTCCTAGTTATGCCCTACTTGCACCCTACTTGCATCCTACTTGCATCCTAGTTGCGTCCTCGTTGCATCCTAGTTGTACCCTACTTGCACCCTAGTTGCACCCTACTTGCGCCCTTCTTGCACCCTACTTGCATCCTGGTCCTGCCCTACTTGTGCCCTACTTGCACCGTACTTACGGCCTAGTTGTGCCCTACTTGTATCCTAGTTCTGCCCTAGTTGCGCCTCAGTTGGTCACTAGTTACGCCCTAGTTATACCCTAGTTACACCCTAGTTGCACCCTCATTGCGTCCTACATGCGCCTTTTTACGTCCTACTTACGCCCTAGTTGCGCCCTAGTTGCGGCTTAGTTGGGCACTAGCTACGCCATAGTTGTGCCCTAGTTGCACCCTAGTTACACCCTACTTGAACCCTACTTGCATCCTCCTTGCGTCCTAGTTGCGTCCTAGTTAAGCCATAAATACGCCCTAGCTGTGCCCTAGTTACACCTCATTTGGATACTAGCTACGTCCTATTTGCACCCAAATTGCGTCCTAGTTGTACCCTGGTTGCATCCTAGTTGCGCCCTATGTGCACCCTACTTTCACCCTAGTTGCACCCTAGTTGCGTCCTAGTTGCATCCTAGTTGTACCCTACTTGTGTCCCACTTGCGCGCTAGTTGCGCTCAATTACATCCTAGTTGTGCCCTAGTTGTGCCCTACTTGCACCCTAGTTGCATCCTAGTTACGTCCTAGTTACGCCCTAGTTGCGCCCTACTTAAGCCCTACTTGCACCCTGATTGCGCCCTACTAGCGTCCTAGTTACGCCCTAGTTACGCCCTCTTTATGTCCTAGATGCACCTCAAATGGACACTAGCTACGCTTTATTTCTACCCTAATTACGTCCTATGTACATCCTAGGTGTGCCCTACTTGCGCTCTACTTGCACCCTAGTTGCACCCTAGTTGCGTCCTAATTGTACCCTAGTTGCGCCCTACTTGCGCCCTACTTATGTCCTACTTGCATCCCAGTTACGCTCTAGTTATGTCCTAGTTGCATCCTACTTGCGTCCTACTTGCACCCTAGTTACGCCGTAGTTACGCCCTAGTTGTACCCTACTTGCACCCTAGTTGCACCCTACTTGTATCCTACTTGTACCCTACTTGCACCCTAGTTGCATCCTACTTGCGTCCTACTTGCACCCTAGTTACGCCGTAGTTACGCCCTAGTTGTACCCTACTTGCACCCTAGTTGCACCCTACTTGTATCCTACTTGTACCCTACTTGCACCCTACTTGCACCCTATTTGCATCCTACTAACGTCCTAGTTGCATCCTAGATGCGCCCTAGTTGTGCCCTAGTTTCACCTCAGTTGGGTACTAGCTACACCCTAGTTGCGCTCTAGCTACGTCCTAGTTGCGCCCTACTTACGCACTACTTGTGCACTACTTGCGTCCTAGTTGCGTCCTAGCTGCGCCCTAGTTGCGCCTTGGTTGGGCACAAGCTACGCCCTAGTTGCATCCTAGTTGCATCCTAGTTGCGCCATAGTTGCACCCTAGTTACGCCCTAGTTGTGTCCTACTTGCATCCTATTTGCATCCTAGTTCTGCCCTAGTCGCGCCCTAGTTACGCCCTAGTTGTGCCCTAGTTGCGCCCTACTTGCGTCCTAGTTGCGTCCTAGCTGCGCCCTAGTTGCGCCTTGGTTGGGCACAAGCTACGCCCTAGTTGCATCCTAGTTGCATCCTAGTTGCGCCATAGTTGCACCCTAGTTACGCCCTAGTTGTGTCCTACTTGCATCCTATTTGCATCCTAGTTCTGCCCTAGTCGCGCCCTAGTTACGCCCTAGTTGTGCCCTAGTTGCGCCCTCCTTGCGTCCTAGTTGCGTCCTAGTTACGCCTTAGTAACGCCCTGGTTGCGCCCTACTTACGCCCTACTTGCGTCCAAGTTGCGCCCTACTTGCACCCTAGTTGCGCCCTAGTTGTACCCTAGTTGCGTCCTTCTTGAGCCCTAGTTACACCCTACTTACGTATTAGTTGCGCCCTAGTTGCACCTCCGTTGGGTACTAGCTATGCCCTATTTTCGCCCAAGTTGTATCCTAGTTGCGCCCTAGTTGCGCCTTACTTGCGCCCTACTTGTGCCCTACTTGTACCCTACTTGCGTCCTCGTTGCACTTGACTTGCACCCTACTTACGCCCTAGTTGTGCCTTAGTTTGGCACTACCTATGTCCTTGTTGCGGCCTAGTTGCATCCTAGTTACACACTAGTTGCACCCTAAAAGCGTCCTACTTGCGCCCTAGTTACCCCCTATTTGTATCCTTGTTGCATCCTTGTTGTATCTTAATTATGCCCTAGTTACACCCTAGTTGTGCCCTAGTTGCACCTTACTTGTGTCCTACTTGCGCCCTAGTTGAATCTTAGTTACACCCTAGTTACTCCCCATTTCCACCCTACTTGCGCCCAAGTTGCACCCTAGTTGTTTCCTAATTGCATCCTACTTGTGCCCTACTTGTATCATACTTGCACCCTAGTTGCACGCTTGTTGCGTCCTAGTTACGTCCTAGTTGCACCCTAGTTGCTCCCTAGTTTCTCCCTACTTGTGCCCTACTTGTACCCTATTTATGCCCTTACTATACCGTGGTTGCACCTTACTTGCATCCTACTTACACCCTAGTAACGCCATAGTTGCGTCCTAGTTCTGCCCTGCTTGTGTCCTAGTTGTGTCATACTTGCGTCCTAGTTACCCACTTCTTGTGCCCTACTTGGGTCCGAGTTGCACCCTACTTGCGCCCTAGTTACGCCCTAGTGGCACCTCAGTTGGGCACTAGGTATACCCTCGTTGCATCCTAGTTGCGTCCTACTTGCGCCCTAGTTGTGCCCTGGTTACGCTCTAGTTGCACACTACTTGCACCCTAGTTACGCCCTACTTGCACCCTAGTTGCGTCCTAGTTGCACCCTAGTTGCGCCTCACTTGGGCACTAGCTACGTCCTAGTTGAGTCCAGTTGCGTCCTAGTTCCACCCTACTTGTGTCCTACTTACGTCCTACTTGTGCCCTAGTTACGCGCTAGTTGCGCCCTAGTTGCGCCTCAGTTGCGCCTCAGTTAGACAATAGCTACACCCTAGTTGTGCCCTAGTTACACCCTACTTATATCCTAGTTGTGTCCTAGTTGTGCCCTACTTGTGCCCTCCTTGCGTCCTACTTGTACCCTAGTCGCACCCTAGTTGTGTCCTGATTGCACCCTACTTGCACCCTACTTGCAACCTACTTGCGCCCTAGTTGCGCTGTCCTTGCGCCCTAGTTGTACCCTAGTTATACCTCAGTTGGACATTAGCTACGCCCTAATTGTACCCTTGTTGCGTCCTAGTTGCGACCTAGTTACGTCCTACTTGCGCCCTACTTGCGTCCTAGTTGTACCCTACTTGCGCCCTATTTGCGCTCGACTTACGCTATACTTGCACTTTAGTTGCACCTCAGTTGGGCACTAGCTACGCCCCAGTTATACCCTAGTTACGTCCTAGGTGCGTCCTAGTTGTGCCCTACTTGCCTCCTATTTACGCCCTAGTTACGTCCTAGTTCCGCCCTAGTTGCATCCTACTTCTTCCCTACTTGCACCCTAGTGGCGCCCTAGTTACACTCTAGTTATACCCTACTTGTGTCCTAGTTGCGCCCTACTTGCACCCTAGTTGCATCCTACTTATGTACTACTTGCACCCTAGTTTCGCCTTACTTGCGTCCTACTTTCACCATACTTGTGTCCTACTTGCGCCCTACTTGCACCCTAGTTGCGCCCTACTTGCATCCTAGTTACGCCCTAATTGTGCCTCACTTGGGAAATAGCCACGCCCTAGTTGTGTCCTACTTGCGCCCTACTTACATGCTAGTTGCACCCTATTTGCACCCTGCTTGGACCCTAGTTGCGTCCTACTTGTGCCCTAGTTACATCCTACTTGTGCCCTAGTTGCGTCCTAGTTGCGTCCTACTTGCGCCCTAATTGCGGCCTACTTGCATCCTACTTGCGCCCTAGTTGCGGCCTACTTGCGCACTTATTACGCCCTCGTTACGCCCTAGTTGTGCCATAGTTACGCCACGGTTGTGCCTCTGTTGAGCCCTAGCTACGCCCTAGTTACGCCCTAGTTGCACCCTAGTTGTGACTTAGTTGTCCCCTGGTTGCGTCCTAGTTGCGCCCTAGTTGCACCTCATTTAGGCACTAGCTACATCCTAATTACGTCCTAGCTGCACCCTAGTTGTGTCCTAGTTGTGCATCAGTTAACCAGTAGCTACGCCCTAGTTACCCTTTTATTGCATCATAATTGCGTCCTAGTTGCATCCTACTTGCACCCTAGTTGTGGCCTCCTTGCGTCCTACTTGCATCCTAGTTGCGCCCTAGTTGTATCCTAGTTGGGTCCTAGTTGCACCCTAGGTGCGTCATACTAGTTATGTCCTTGTTACGTCCTAGTTTCGTCCTATTTGCATCCTACTTGTGCCCTACTTACGCCCTAGTTCTGCCCTAGTTGCTCCTTACTTGCATCCTACTTGTGCCCTACTTCTGCCCTACTTGCGCCCTAGTTACGCCCTAGTTGTGCCCTCATTGAGCCATAGTTGCACCGCAGTTGGGCACTAGCTACGCCCTAGTTACACCCTGGTTGCGCCCTAGTTGCGGCCTATAAAGAAAATGGAAATAGCGGATAATACAGAGAATCGGCCAAACAGATAGTGCGGAAGCTGCCACAAAGGTGTAGGAAGCTGACAGAGGGATGATTTCATATAGGAATGCTTGATGTGGTCATGCAAAGAGAGCGCAAGGAGCGGAAGCGACGAAGCGCTCAGAATGAGCAAAGAAGAAAGGCACTTGAGGTGTAGATGAAGGACTAGTAAGTGCTGATAGAACCGGAGCGCGGGACATAGGCCATACCGCCTTGATGGAAGCACACTGAAGGTTACGATAGGACGGCAACAGAGTAGACACCAGATGCCAAGTTCACTTTGCTTCAGGATGTTGAGGTAAGACTTGGACGAGGGCCAGAGGCCTGAGCGGAAGCGAGAGGCTGAGAGCCCGAGAGACGTTACGGGAGAGATGATTCAGGAGATGATTGATAAAATAACTGAGGAATGACTTAGGGAAATGAACTAAGACAATAGAGTATAAGGAGACTACTGCTATTACAACTAGGTAGTCCTAGATAGTCCTAGAGCTAGGGCACGCGTACCTACACCCATTAGGACCTTCTTAATAACTGCAACATCCACTTGATTCTCTCGCACTTCTGTACCATGGCCTCTTCACTCACTCTATCTGGTCTCTCCAAGCTCACCGATAAGTCTGACGGGACCACTAACTACAAGTTGTGGAGCTATTTGGTGTCCTTCGCGATTCAGAAGGTTGAGGGAGTCACTCTTAGTGACCTCCTTACCAATACTCACACCGAAGTTGAACCACCTGATATCGCCCCAGCCGCTATAGGGGGAAACCCCGATGGTGGAGTCGTGAATTATCCTGACTCCAATAATGCTTCTTCATGTGCTGCCCCTACTGGCACATCTGCAACTGCATGTGCAACTCCCGTTGGACCTCCTGCTACAGCATCTGGCATCACCCTTGTTGCCTCGAACATCGCCAATAGTACCGCTCTCATGATCATCATAATCACCTCCTCTCCTGATCTACATGCGAATATCCGCACTCTCGGCTCAAGGACTCTCAAGGTCTGGAAGGCCCTTGAAGATTGCTTGAGTAACAATACCTCCACTGCCTGCAGCATCAAAATCATGTCCCTCTTCTCCATGCCCTTCTCCGCCCATACCAACATAGGCAGTTACATCGCTGCCATCACCACCATCGCCCGCACTCTCAAAAGAAATGAAGATTGACTTTCCGCCGGCCGTCGTCAGGACCGACATCATCGCTAGCCTCACTTGTCAATATGATACCATCTGCCAATTTCTTCTTCAATTGCATGTCGACCAGCTGACTATCACCATCATCAGCCCCAAGCCCATGACAGTCGAGCAAGACCACGTCGCCAAGCACGCACGTGAGACTACCATCGCCACCAACTCCTTTGAGACCATGGCCGTAACTGCTGACAAACACACCATCAACCGCTTCCCTACTTGCTCCTACACCATCCATCATAAACCTCTCAGGGAACCAAGTGCGGCCGCCGTAACTACCTGCCCCACGTTTGTGATCATCGCGCTACTAACAAGTGGCTGGACGAGAAACCCCATGGATCCTCCGGTGAGCAACCCAACTGGGCGGGAGAGCACCGTCAACGCTACTACAACTGGGTAGCTCAAGCTGGTGTTTGGTTTCAACTAATGACATGGAAGCACCATCCTCTTCCACTGTCCCTGCTGTTGTGAATCATACTCCTAGCAATGCTGTCATATTAGAAGTAGTTGAACCTGTGACTGAGATTGGATCCGAGGAGTATGGTCTTGAGATGTATACTTTGTCCTCTCCTCCTCCCCTCTCCTCCTCCCCTCTCCTCTCATACCTCTCTCTGCAGCTTTGACTCCCTATACATCACACTCATCCAACCCCCGCCTGCATACTCCACTGTTCGTCACAGTCACTTCGTCCTCATCCATGGCCAATTCTATCAGTATTGCACTACACTTTCCCTTAAGACACTGGCATGAGGAGCCCTGTACTGAGAGACTGGCTACGGCACTAGATCAAACACATTGACAGACCGTCTCGCTTAATATCCTCTGTAAAACTGGACATGCATTACTACACATCTTTCTTACTCAATATTGCATGCACACCGGAACCCTTCACACCACAACCCCTGCTCACAGCAAAAATCTCACCAACCGCCTCCTGAAGGAAGCAGATCGATTCACAAAGGAACACCATATTACCTCTCAGATCTGGCCGGCTTGCCTCCACAGAGTTGTAAGTACTCACAACCTATGCGAACCGAAGATCGGCCTGAGTCCAAGAGCTACACGGGTGTGTGATCGGAACCGCTCTACTTCCTACGACAAAATTGAACTGACTCACAGCCATCACTATGCAGCTGCTGTTGCTATGTCTGAGCGGTTCGAAGACGCGGTTTGGCTTCGTACGATCTTGGACTCTTCGTAGTCCTCCCGTGCTGAGCAAAGGATGTGCTTCTTCTGTCAAGCCTTCTGTGTAGCCACGGTGAGCAGACCAAGACGCATATCTATTGTCGGCATAACATGCCGGTCGTTACATTGCGTGGGCAATCCGGTGGCACTGGTCGTGTTGGGCTTGGACGGTCGGATGGCTAGAGAAGTGAGACTAGAGAAGTCTGATTGGTCTTGTCATCAGAGCCGTTTGGAAGGCAGGCTACAGGGGGTGAACCGGGACCAGACTGTCTTTTCCACTTCCCACTGATCGGATGTCCATGAGACAGATGGATGACACCGGGGAGACAAGAGAGAACCCGGTTGAGCTATATGAGTCTTGACAAATGTTCTGACAGCCGCCCTCAATAGCACACGGCTCACGAAGGAGAAGCTAAAGAGGGAGGTCAAGTATTTTCCTGTCGTCCAGAGGAGATGAAGGGACAATCGGGTGGTGTCAGATGCAAGGCGCCAGAGGGGGGATGAGAAGAGCTGACACTTGGAGGGGTACCAAGAGAAGAGAGGTTGGAGCCCTCTTACGGTCCATGGACAATAGAGGATATAGAGAAAAGAAGCTGGAGGACTCAACTTATGTATCCATGGTGACGGGTATTGAGAGAGTATGTGAGAAGGGAGAAATGTGCCAGGGCTAGATCCAAAGGGGGGGCAAAGAAAATGCGACAGTAGCCAGATAGTTGTAGTGGAATTGGGGAAGGGTGAGGACTGTGGAAAGGTAGAGCTGGTCCAAAAAGACGGAGGAAGAAGGAGAACCTCTAGTGAAGCCGGCAGAGGAGATGATGCTGGCAGCAGGCATGTCATCAGCTTGAGCGACTCATATTTTCCCTTGAGAGGCTGCCATGGCACTTAGGAGATGTAGATGTTGAAAAGCAGTCTCACAATTGTTAGGAAAGACTTATTGAGGTATGTGAGATGAGGTTGGATGAGGTACATAGAGTGAATGAGGGCAGAATAGTGAGTATTGTGGATAGAGGAAGAGCTGGCCGTAGCACTGGTGTGGTTGCCGACATTCTAGTTGCTAGCGGTTATAAGGATGTAGAGGCCACTCATGAGTGCAATGCGGGAAGATTAGTTGCTCGGCTGCTGTAAGAAGAAGCACTTCATGGATCAGGAACAAGAGTCGCAGGAGCTGAGAGAGTTGTGTTAGCCTTATGATGTGGTGGTGAGGACGCAGGTGAGTGAGGTGCAAAGCCAGGCAGGATTGCTAGAACTAGAATGTGTGTTGGTGCTGTTGTTGGGGATGTGACAATAAGAGGAAAAAAACTTAGAGCAGAGCGGAATGCAAGAATGTGATTGTCAATAGGCAATGATTTTCTTAAAGGAGAGGTAACACCAGGAGTGTCCAAGACCATTTCTCTGTCATAGGAAGCGCTCAGGTCAGAGGAGGCGGCGAAGGGAGCAGGCTGGGCTGATGTTGCTAAGTTGGTAGTCTGCTGCAAGCGTTCTGGAGGTGCATTGTAGCGAGCTGTGGTGACGGCTGCAGGAGGTGTTTAGAGCAAGAGTGGAACTTCTTTTGTAGTTGAGAGAGGAGTGCTTTGCGGAGGAAGAAAAATGGCAACTGCTGATTTACTACGGAGAGGTACCATCAATGGTTGTGCCATAGTTGAGGAGCATAAAAATATTCAGTTCATCACACGAGAAGGTTGGAGTGTCGGAGTAGAGGAGAAGTCCCATAGCAGCGGCAGGATCCAACGCAGCTTCAGCTGCTGAGGTGGCTTGATGCGAAGCGAGCGGGTCAGTAGGATAGAAGTAGTCATGGTAGAAGTAGTCCACGGAATCATCTTGGTGAGGAGGTACATATGTTGGAGAGGCAGAGGTGTTTTCGAAGGTCAGCATGATGCGAAAGGCATGAGGAGGTCATGGTGGCAGAGATTTGAAGGCTTGAATGCTGCAACGAGGAAGAGTGGTGATGAATGAGGCAGTTGTGCTTGTCACGAAGTCGCATCTATACATGTCTCTGGTTGACAGTACAGCTCTGGAACTGGATGCAGGGATAAACCACGTGCGTTGAGGCAGATGATCAGAGATGCGGATGATGTCGGTGGAGGTGAAGTACGAGGCAGTGATGGCAAGGCTCGGCCAGGCACTTCAGGCGTCAAAGATGCGAGAACGGGTGATGATGGATGCAGCTTCTTTCACTGTGCTCTGATACCATGTCAAGAAAATGAGAGTAGTGGAGAATGCAGAGAAGCGGTTAAATAGTTTGTGTAGATGCCACCACCAAGGTGCAGAAAGTTAGCAGAGGGATGACATCACCGAGGAGTGCTTGATATGGGCATGCGAAGAGAGCGTAAGAAGCAGACGTGACGGGGCACTGAGGATGAGCAAAGAAGCACTGCACTTAAAGTATAGATGAAGTTCTGGTTAGTGCTGTCAGAACCGGAGCGCCGGACATAGGCCATAGCGCCTTGATGGTAGCACCAAAGGTAAGGGTAGGACGACAATGGAGCAGATACCATATGCCAAGATCACTCTGCTTGAGGATGTTGAGGCAAGACTTAGATAAGGGCCACAGACTTCAGCGGAAGCGAGGGACCGTGGGCACGAGAGACTTTGTGAAAGAGATAATTGAGGAGATAGTTGATGAAAAAACTGAGAAATGAATTGAGGAGATGAACTGAGGTAATATAGTACAAGGAGACTACTGCTATTAGTACTAGGTAATCCTAGATAGTCTTAGAGCTAGAGTACGAGTGTCTACATCGATTAGGGTGGGCAGTGCGAGATGTGTAGCCATAGCTGCCACTTTCTTGCTGCTGGTGCTACTCTGTCTGAGCGGTGTAGAGATACGGTGCAGTTCTGTACAATTTTGGACTCTTGGTAGTCCTCTCGTGTTCAGCAGAGGACTTGCTTTTTCTACTGAGCCTTCTTTGTAGCCACGGTGAGCAGACCACAATGCTCATCTTCTTTCGGCAGAATAGGCCGGTCGTTACATTGTGTGGGTGGTCCGTTGGCACTGGTCGTGGTGGGCTCAGATGGTCGGATGGTCAGAACGAAGAAGTCTGATAGGTCTTGCCATCTGAGCCGTTCGAAAGGCAGGCTGCGAGGGGTGAACCGGGACCGGATATGATTCTCCATTTTCCATTGATCCGATGTCCAAGGGACAGGTGGATGACGTCACGAAGAAAGGAGAGAAGCCGGTTGAGCCATGCGAGTCTTGAACAATCTTCTAACATAGTTAGGCCATATTTATACCCTAGTTACACCCTAGTTGCATCCTACTTTCATCCTACTTGTATCCCATTTGCACCCTAGTTGCGTCCTAGTTCCACCTTCGTTGCGCCCTAGTTTCATCCTACTTGCACCCTACTTGCGATCTAGTTGCATCTTAGTTACACTGTAGTTATGCCCTAGTTTCGCCGTATTTGTGCCTTACTTAGGCACTAGCTGCGTCCTAGTTTTGCCCTAGTTGCGTCCTAGTTGCGCCATAGTTGCACCCTAGTTACGCCCTAGTTACGCCCTCATTGCGCCCTACTTGTGTCCTACTTGCGCCCTAGTTACGCCCTAGTTGCGTCCTAGTTGTATCCTAGTTGCACCTCAGTTGGGCAATAGCTACGCCCTAGTTACATCCTAATTACGTCCTAGTTGCGTCCTAGTTGCATCCCACTTGTGTCCTACTTGAAGCCTACTTACGCCCTAGTTGCGCCCTAGTTGTACCCTACTTGCACCCTAGTTGCATCGTAGTTGCATCCCAGTTGTGCCCTAGTAGGGTCCTACTTGCACCCTACTTCCACCCTGCTTGCGTCCTAGTTGCACCCTAGTTACGTCCTAGTTGCGCGCTAGCTGTGCCCTAGTTGCACCCTAGTTGCGTCCCACTTTTGACCTACTGTCACCCTAGTTGCGCCCTAGTTGTACCCTAGTTGCACCCTAGTTGCACCCTAGTTGCGTCCTCCTGGTACCCTAGTTGCACCCCACTTATGCACTAGTTACGCCCTACTTATGCCATAGTTGGACACTAGCTT
>SZWC01006054.1:15674-33992 GCA_023375785.1 Penium margaritaceum | reverse complement strand
CTAGCTGTGCCCTAGTTGCACCCTAGTTGCGTCCCACTTTTGACCTACTGTCACCCTAGTTGCGCCCTAGTTGTACCCTAGTTGCACCCTAGTTGCACCCTAGTTGCGTCCTCCTGGTACCCTAGTTGCACCCCACTTATGCACTAGTTACGCCCTACTTATGCCATAGTTGGACACTAGCTTCGCCCTATTTGCATCCTACTTGTGTCCTAGTTAGACCTTAGTTGCACGCTAGTTGCGCCCTACTTATGCCATAGTTACGCCGTATTTGCACCCTAGTTGCGTCCGGCTTTCATCCTAGTTGCATCCTACTTATGCCTTAGTTGGGCACTAGCTACGTCCTAGTGACATCCTCGTTACGCCCTAGTTCCTCATTAATTCCACCCACTTACACCATATTTGCGTCCTAGTTACGCCCTACTTCCACCCTAGTTGTGTCCTTGTTGTGTCTTAATTGCACCCTAGTTGCACCCTAGTTGCACCCTAGTTGTGCCCTAGTTGCGTCCTACTTGTGCCCTAATTATGCCCTAGTTGCAGCCTAGTTGTACCCAAGTTGTCCCCTACTTGCACCCTACTTATGCCAGAGTGGCACCCTAGTTGCTTCCTAGTTGCATCCTACTTGTGCCCTACTTGTACCCTATTTATGTCCTAGTTGTGTCCTAGTTGTGTCCTATTTGCATCCTAGGTGGGTCCTTGTTGCGCCCTAGTTGCATCCTACTCGCGCTTTACTTGCATCCTAGTTGTGCCCTAGTTGCACCCTCATTGTGTCCTAGTTACGTCCTACTTGTGCCCTAGTTGTGCCCTCCTTGCATCCTAGTTACGAACTAGCTACACCTCAATTAGACACTAGCTATGTCCTAGTTGCACCCTCATTGTGTCCTAGTTACGTCCTACTTGTGCCCTAGTTGTGCCCTCCTTGCATCCTAGTTACGAACTAGCTACACCTCAATTAGACACTAGCTATGTCCTAGTTGCACCCTGGTTGCATCCTAATTGCGCCCTACTTGCGCCCTACTTGCCCCCTAGTTGCGTCCTACTTGCGCCCTAGTTGTGCCGGACTTGCATCGTACGTGCGTCCTAGTTGTTCCCAGGTAGGCCCTAGCTATGTCCTAGTTGCACCCTCGTTGCATCCTAGGTGCGTCCTAGTTGTGCCATACTTGTACCCTACTTGCACCCTAGTTGTGCCCTAGTTTTATCCTAGTTGCGCCCTACTTGCACCCTACGTACACCTTATTTGCACCCTAGTTGCGCCCTAGTTACACCCTAGTTGCATCCTACTTACATCCTACTTGCACCCTAGTAGCGCCCTAGTTGTATCCTAGTTGTGTCCTACTTGTGTCCTAGTTGCGTCCTACTTGTACCCTAGTTGTATCCTACTTGCGTCCTACGTGTGCCCTTACTGCACCCTACTTGCGCCCTAGTTGCATCATACTTACACCCTACTTGCGTCCTACTTGCGTCCTAGTTGTGCCCTGCTTGCATCCTAGTTGCGTCCTAGTTGCGCCTCAGTCGAGTACTAGCTATGCCCTAGTTGCGTACTAGTTGCACCCTACTTATATCCCAGTTGCACCCTATTTATGCCCTATTTGGACCCTAGTTGCACCCTACTTGTGTCCTAGTTACGCCCTTCTTGCGCCCTAGTTGCGGCATTCTTGCACCATGTTTGTGCCTTTCTTGTATCCTACTTGCACCCTAGTTGTGCCCTACTTGCATCCTAGTTGCACCTTAGTTGCACCCTAGTTAGGCCATAGTTGCGCCTCAGTTGGGGGGCTACACCCTAGTTGCGCTCTAGTTGCGCCCTATTCACACCCTACTTGCGTCCAACTTGTGTCCTACTTGCATCATATCTGTACCCTACTTGCACCCTACTTACACCCTTGTTGCACCCTAGTTGCCCCTTAGTTGGGCACTAGCTACGCTCTAGTTCCATCCTAGTTGCGTTCTAGTTACATCCTACTTGTGCCCTACTAACGTCCTCCTTGCATCATCCTTACGTTCTAGTTGCATCCTAGTTGCGCCTTAGTTCCGCCCTAGTTGTGCATCAGTTGGGTACTAGTCATGTCCTAGTTGGGCTCTAGTTGCACCCTAATTGCGCCCTAGTTGTACCCTTGTTGCGTCCTACTTGCGTCCTACTAACGCTCTAGTTGCGTCCTAGTTCCGCCCTAGTTGTGCCCTAGTTGCATCCTAGTTGTGCCCTACTTGCACCCTACTTGTACCCTAGTTGCGCCCTAGTTGCGCCCTAGTTGCACCCTACTTGCGTCCTACTTGTGCCCTACTTATGTCCTATTTGGATCCTAGTTGTGCCCTGGTTGCACCTTTCTTGCGTCCTACTTGTGCCCTATTTGCATCCTACTTATACCCTAGTTGCGTCCTACTTGTGCCTTACTTGCGACCTTTTTATGCCCTCCTTGCGTCCTACTTGTGCCTCTGTTGGGTACTAGCTACGCCCTAGTTGCGCCCTAGTTGCACCCTACTTGCGTCCTACTTGTGCCTTACTTGCGACCTTTTTATACCCTCCTTGCGTCCTACTTGTGCCCTATTTGCATCCTACTTATACCCTAGTTGCGTCCTACTTGTGCCTTACTTGCGACCTTTTTATGCCCTCCTTGCGTCCTACTTGTGCCTCTGTTGGGTACTAGCTACGCCTTAGTTGCACCCTAGGTATACCCTAGTTGCGCCCTACTTGCGTTCTACTTACGCCCTAGTTGCACCCTAGTTGCACCCTAGTTGTGCCTCTGTTGGGTCATAGCTACGCCCTAGTTGCGGCCTAGTTGTACTGTAGTTGTGTTATAGTTGCACCCTAGTTACACCCTAGTTGCGTCTTAGTTGCGTCCTAGGTGCACCCTAGTTGCGTCCTAGTTGTGTCGTAGTTACGTCCTAGTTGCACCCTTCTTGTGTCCTACTTGCGTCCTAGTTGCACCCTAATTCCATCCTAGTTGTGCCCTACTTGCACCATACTTACACTCTAATTGCATCATACTTACGTCCTAGTTGCATCCTAGTTGCATCCTACTTGTACCCTACTTACATCCTAGTTACATCCTAGTTATATCCTAGTTGCACCCTACTTGTGCCCTAGCTGCATCCTACTTGTGCCCTTGTTGCGACTTTGTTACGCCTCGGTTGGGCACTAGCTACGTCCTAGTTGTGCCCTAGTTGGGCCCTAGTTGCACCCTAGTTACATCCTACTTGCGCCCTACTTGCGCCCTAGTTATCCCTTAGTTGCGTCATAGTTACGCCCGACTTGCTCCCAAATTATGCCCTAGTTGTGCCTCAGTTGGGCACTAGCTACGCCCTAGTTGCATCCTAGTTGTGCCCTAGTTACACCCTACTTGCGTCCTATTGACCCCCTAGTTGCATCCTAGTTACGTCCTAGTTGCACCTTGTTTGCATCCTAGTTGTAACCTAGTTACACCCTACTTGCGTCCTACTTACACCCTAGTTGCTTCCTAGATATCCCCTAGTTGTGCCGTACTTGCGTCCTACTTGTGCTCTAGTTACGCCCTATTTGCACCCTAGTTTCGCCCTACTTGTGCCCTACTTGCGTTTTCCATGCGTCCTAGTTGGACCCCAGTTACGTCCTAGTTGCACCATACTTGCGCCCTAGTTGCACCCTACTTGTGTCCTAGTTATACCCTAGTTGCACCCTACTTGCGTCCTACTTGCATCCTACTTGCACACTACTAAGGTTCTACTTGCACACTAGTGACGCCCTACTTACATCCTAGTTGCATCCTACTTATGCCCAACTTGCGCCCTACTTACACCCTACTACCGCCCTACTTGCACCCTAGTTATACCCTAGTTGCACCTTAGTTGGATACTAGCTACGCCCTAGTTGCGCCCTAGTTGTGCCCTAGTTGCTCCCTAGTTGCGCCCTAGTTGCACCCTACTTGCATCCTAGTTGCGTCCTAGTTACGCCCTAGTTGCGCCCTAGTCGCACCTCAGCTGGACACTACCTGTGTCCTAGTTGCACCCTAGTTGTACCCTAGTTGTGCCCTACTTGCGTTCTACTTGCGCCTTACTTGTGCCCTAGTTGCGCCCTAGTTGCACCCTAGTTACACCCTAGTTACACGTGAGTTGAGCGCTAGCTACGTCCTAGTTACGTACTAGTTGCATCCTAGTTGTACCCTAGTTGTATAAGAGTTGCACCCTCTTGCGTCCTACTTGTGCCCTACTTGCATCCTAGTTGCACCCTAGTTACACCCTAGTTGCACCCTACTTATGTCGGAAATTATCTTGGAGATTGATTCGAGAGGTACAGTCACTCAGAAAATAGAGAGTGACAGCATAGGTTCATCTCCGGAGAAATCCGATCAAGATCCAAATAGTCTCCCGACCGACCATCGTACGAACTTCGCCAAGAACAAGCCAACGGCTTTGTGCAATAACGGTTAAGGAAAACGCACCCGCGGAGATCGCTCCTGCACACGACAATCCTTTATGCATATGGCTAACAAAGCCGGATCCTCTATCGTGGCCTCGCGGCACTCGTATCTCTCTTTGCCCGAGTCGCCACCATACTCTTGTGCCCGCTCGACAAAGCGCGCTAGGCTATGATTCTCCCTATTTATATTACTTGTATTCCATTGAGTAATCAACCAATTGGATTCCTCTCAAGGCTCGTCNCGCGGAGATCGCTCCTGCACACGACAATCCTTTATGCATATGGCTAACAAAGCCGGATCCTCTATCGTGGCCTCGCGGCACTCGTATCTCTCTTTGCCCGAGTCGCCACCATACTCTTGTGCCCGCTCGACAAAGCGCGCTAGGCTATGATTCTCCCTATTTATATTACTTGTATTCCATTGAGTAATCAACCAATTGGATTCCTCTCAAGGCTCGTCCTCAAGGCCGCCTCCTCTCCATTCGCTTCACATTACCTGTGCTCTCGCATTACGTCTAGTTCCTTCCCGCTAACGTCATTCTTACATCATTAATACTCGTACCTTCAAGGATTCTTCCTCTCTTCTCTCCAAGTGCTGCATCTACTCAAGATCTCTGCTCTCCTCAGTGCTTACACCTTCGTGCCACAGCTAGAATACTCCAGTTGTTTTTTACGCCTCTGCTTCCATTACGCTTTGAACCATCATTTCTATCCTGCTTTTACTCGTGTTTATGTCCTCGCTCAAAGCGCTCATCCTTGTGATCGCGCCCATCAATAGGAGTACCTATATTATTTTGACATGGTATTACAGCCCAAGTGGCACACCTGGCTCTATCGTACTCGCCGCCGTCGGCCGCACCCATCTGCAAATCGTTTAGCGCTTCCGCCTCGAGAAACGTGGTCCCACAAGAACTGCAGTGGTAGTGTGTCTTCAGAATAAGGGGTCATGGCAGCATCATTCCAGTACCTCCTGGTGATCTTGCGCACGTGGTTCGTCCCTGCGTCTACACTCCTCATCAGCAACAACTTCTACTCCTCCGATATCACATCCGCTACTCTTGCGTACATGGTCTCACCCATGCGCTCAACAAACTGCTCATCATCATTTGTCACCTCCCATCCACGATTCATCTGTCCATCATCCTCCGTCCATCATCATCATCATCATCATCATCAAATCAGCTGCTCCGACATTGTCTTGCGCCACCATCTCGTGCCACCGTCTTGAGCTGGCCCTGCCTACCAATAGCTCTCAGAGCTCCTCATCCGTCTATAATCCTCGACATCAGCGGCTTCCTATGTGTATCACGGCGCTCCTCTCTCTCTCTCCGCCCGAGTTGCCACCATACTCTTGTACCCGCTTGACAAAGCGCGCTAGGCGAGGATTCTTCTTATTGGTATTGATGTATTCTATAGAGTAATTAATCCATATGATTCCTCTCAATGCTCGCCCTCTGGGCCGCCTCCAGTCCATTCACTTCACATTGCATCTGAGTGACCGTGCTCTCGCACAACACCCAGTTTCTTTCCACTGACGTCATTGTTACCTCATCAATACCCGTACCTTCAAACAAGCTTACTCTCTTCTCTCCAAGTGTTGCGTACACTCAAGGTCTCTGCTCTCCTCAGTGCTCGTACCTTCGTGCCGCCTCCACTTCCATTCCACTTTCCACTACCGTTTCAGTCCTACTTCTGCTCGTACTTGTGTCCTCGCTCAAAACGCTCGTCCTTGTGACCGCGCCCATCAATAGCAGCACCTGCAATATTCTGACACCTTGCGTCCTCCTTGCATCCTAATTGCGTCCTACTTCCGCCCTAGTTGTGCCTTAGTTACATCCTACTTGCATCCTACTTGCGCCCTATTTGCACCCTAGTTACACCCTAGTTGCACCCTACTTGCGCCCTACTCGCACCCTAGTTGCACCTTACTTGCGTCCTACTTGCACCCTAGTTACGCCCTAGTTGTGCCCTAGTTGGGCCCTAAATGCACCCTGTTTGCACCCTAGTTGCACCCTAGTTGTGCCCTACTTAGGCCCTACTCGGCCCTAGTTGCGTCCTGGTTGCACCCTAGTTGTGCGTTACTTGTCCTACTTACGTCCTACTTTGGTCCTAGTTACGCCCGTGTTGTTCCCTAGTTGTGTCCTACTTGCACCCTACTTGCGCCCTACTTGTACCCTAGTTGCGCCCTAGTCGCACCTCAGCTGGACACTACCTGTGTCCTAGTTGCACCCTAGTTGTGCCCTACTTGGGCCCTAAATGCACCCTGTTTGCACCCTAGTTGCGTCCTGGTTGCACCCTAGTTGTGCGTTACTTGTCCTACTTACGTCCTACTTTGGTCCTAGTTACGCCCGTGTTGTTCCCTAGTTGTGTCCTACTTGCACCCTACTTGCGCCCTACTTGTACCCTAGTTGCGCCGTAGTATAGTCCTAGTTGTACCTCAGTTGCGCCTTACTTGCGCCCTAGTTACGTCCTACTTCTGCCCTAGTTGTATCCTACTTGCACCATACTTGTACCCTAGTTGCGCCCTACTTGCGCCCCAGTTATGCCCTACTTACGTCCTACTTGTGTCCTACTTATCCCCTAGTTACGCCCTAGTTATGCCCTAGTTACACCCTACTTCCGTCCTAGTTGGCTCCTCTCATGTTGACGATCACCGAGGACGTTGGGCATCCGTCAACCTCGAAGTGCTTGAGGCCACCGTCCGGTATGGTCGTGATTGCCAAAGATCAAACACCGGAGCTGGACAGTGTGAGGCTCGATGAGCATCTCGCTGCTTTGTACTTCTTTATGATTAGACTAGTATAAATAGCTAGCACTTTCATTTATAGATTACTTCGTCTGTAGTTCACCGTTTTGCAAGTATAGCCTATCGTTGGAAATTACAAGAGACGATCTGTGTATTGGTGATATCCATTTTACCTCTTGAATCACCTTCGTAACTTGCAGTTGAGTTTATTGTGACAGACTGTCACATTGTTTATCTGGAGTTTCCTAGAAGTGTACCAATCAGTGTGAATGTATTTGAGCTTTTGTGTATCATTCTCCTTCACAGACCTGAAATTCACACTAGGTTGGTGTAAGATGGTGCAATATGGTGTAGGCTGGCATGGGATGGTACAAGATGGGGTAGGATGGTGTAGGATATTGTAGGATGGTCCAGGGTTGTACAGGGTTGTGTAGGATAATACAGGCTGGTGAAAGATATTCAGGATAGTACAGGATGGTACTGCGTGGTGCGGGATGGTGTACAGATATGTAGGATGGTGTAAGGTGGTATACGCTTGTGAAAGATGGTGCAAGATAGTGTAGGATGGTAGAGGATGGTGTAGGATGGTATAGGATGGTGTAAACGTGGTGTAATATGGTACGGGAAGATACTGGGTGATGTAAGATGGTGCACGATGGTGCAAGATTCTACAAGATACTGGTGAGTGATTCATGATGGTGTAGGATAGTACAAGTTGGTACTCGTTGGTATTGGATAGTGAAGGGTGGTGTAGGTATTGGGAAAGGAGCCATCCAGCTCAATTTCAGGTCAATAGGAGCAAGTTCGAGGAAGATACCATATGCATACTCCGATTGCCAATCCCACTTCACAATTGGAAAGATCAGGTGGCAATTTATCTACGCTCCAAATTTTAGGCCGATCCAACGGTCGGATTGAGAGATGGATTTTTTAAGTTTCCAGGGTCATGGACCGCCGATATCCGAGTGACCATGGGTGACGGCTCCATGCCATAGCCTGAGGAAAGAAAAACGCAAGAGGTCCAGGGTCAAGACCTAATTGGAGAAATATCTAAAAAGGTCCTTGGTCTTAGGATTGCCTTGTCAGAGTGTGGTGACTAGGATAAAGGTACCTCTCCTTATGTTTCAGGTGAGGTGAGATCCTTGTGTGCTAGCCATGGACACATGGCGATTCTCCATGGGATTTTGGGTGATTTGACTACTACGAGTGTCCCATGAGAGCATTCTCTAGCTCTCTAGGTCGTGTGTGACTGGTCAGCCTGATTGCCAGGCTGATTTCCTCTATTGTGTGAGATTGTGGACTCTAGTGTGTGAGCCTGAGCCTGCATGGCTAATTGGTGTGGCTTGTGAGAGAACTGACTTGTCCAAGCTCTAGCTCCATATATACTCCATCATTTTGAGATATTTAATAACCATTCTTTAGCACAACTGATGCCCTTTTAGTCCCACATGCTCGCTGCTCCAAGGATCCCTCTCTCCTCGAGATCCAACATTCGGTATGAGAGCCAAGTGTTGCCAGTTTCCGCCAGCACAGGCCGTCAATTTGAAAGTGATGGGTTAGGGTCAAACCTTGACCACATTTGACAATCCACCACTGGAACTTCAGGTTTCCAAGACACGCTTTTGAACGGGTCCAAGATGGCAAAGATCCAACAGTCGGATTGAGAGTTATGCTCAAAATTGTTGGGAAAGGAGCTATCAGGCTCAGTTTCAGGTCCACAGGAGTAAGTTCAAAGAAACTACCAGATGCCTCCTGCGATCTTCGATCCGACTTCACCATTGGAAAGATCAGGTGGAAAATTATCGACGGTCCAAGTTTGCGGCCGATCCAACGGTCTGATTGGAATGTATGAATTTTCGAAGTTTCCGGGGTCATGGACCGCCGATATCTGGGTGGCCATGGGTGATGGCTCCATGCCTGTCTGAGAAAAGAAAACGGCAAGAGGTCCAAGGTCAAGACCTGATGGGAGAAATATCCAAAAACGTCCTTGGTCTTAGGATTGCCTTGTCAGAGTGTACTGACTAGAATAAAGGTACCTCTCGTTACTTTTTAGGTGATGTGAGATCCTTGTGAGCTAGCCATGGACACATGGCGAATTTCCATGGGTTTGTGGGTGGCGTGACCACTAGGAGTGTGCCATGAGAGCATTCTCTAGCTCTCTAGGTCGTGGGTGACTGGTCAGCCTGATTGTTAGGCTGATTTCCTCCCTTGTGTGAGATTGTGGNTCTAGTGTGTGAGCCTTAGCCTCCATGGCTAAGTGGTGTGGCTTGTGAGAGGGCTGACTTGCCCAAGCTCTACCTCTATATGTACTCCATCATTTTGAGTGATTCAACAACCATTCTTCAGCACAAGTGATGCCCTTTCAGTCCCACATGCTCGCTGCTCCAAAGCTCCCTCTCTCCTCCAGATCCAACATTTGTATCAGAGCCAAGTTCTGCCAGTTTCAGCCAGTACAGGCCGTCACTTTGAAAGTGACATGTTAGGGTCAAACCTTGACCAAATTTGACAATCAACTAGTGGATCTTCAGGTTCGCAAGACAAGCTTTCCAACGAGCCCAACATCGCGAAGATCAAAAGATTGGATGAAGATTTATGCTCAAAACGAGGTTGGTTAGGGTTACACTCTTCTCTATGAGTAAGATTGTCGCCTTGTGATGACGATAACTGTCTTGTTTCTTTGTCAATTTTAAAAGGTGGTACATGCGAAGTGTAGTATTTTTCCTAAGTTTTCCATTAGTGTAAAAATATTTGCATTCCATCAATTCGTTTAGGAGAAACGCCGTTTACAAGCTGGCTGGTCTGAGTTGGAGTAGGAGCAGAAGCACACCCTGTTTTCAAGAGGGCATATGTTTCAAAATCCCCTGTTGATGACCCTGTTTTATGGGTCGATCTGAAAGGTTTTGAGCTGAATTTCCATTGGTGGGCCCAAGTTTTCCAATTTCCAATTCTGCTGGCATCTATAGTCCATTTTCTATCAGACAGATTTCAGGCAGAAGCAGTAGCAGAAGCATTGGTAGCGCCGCCACCCAAGGACAACGTTGAGCATCACCAGAGCTCAAAATGGCAGCAGTAGGCGTGGTAACAGTAGCCCAGTCCTTGGACAGGCTGGAAGGACGTGCCAACTTCACGTTCTGGGAGATACGTATCCGCCTCCGTTTGGAGGAGAGGGGCTTGTGGGAGGTGGTGAGCGGCGACGAGCGCGCTCTGCCTCAACAGGCAATAGGCATCACCGCAGCTGAGGTGGTGGCAGGGAAGACGCCGCAGAAAGGTGCAGGAGATGCAAGTTCATCTACAACTGCAATAGCGGCATATGAGGAGTGAAAGAAGAAGGATAGGCAAGCCTACAGGCTGCTTGTCAACACCATCTCCAACCGGCATCTTCAGTACGTGAGTGACAAGGCTAGTGCAAAAGAGGGATGCGACACGTTGTGCAAGAAGTATGAGAGCAAGGATCCTATATTCCTCATGCTTTTGGAGGAGAAGATGAAGGCTTTGAAAATGCAGGGTGGCGAAGGGTTGGAGGCGTACTTGGACAGGGCAAAGGAGCTGACAAAGCAGTTGAAAGCGGCCGGCAACCCTGTCGAAGACACGCGCTTCGTCCACCTCTTGCTGAGGGGACTCTCAACGAGGTATGACACGATGCGAGAGACGTTGGAGTGCCAGCCGACTCTCGACCTGGACTTCATCTGCACGCACCTGGTGTAGGTAGAATTGCATCGTTATGTAGCAAAGCGCAATGGCGGGAGCAGTAGTAGTGAAGCAGCTTTCATGGCCATGGGCTCACGCAACCAGCAACAGCAGCAGTCCGGGCAGCAGAGAGGCAAGAAGTGGGGCAAGTGCCACTATTGCCAAAAAGAGGGACACTACAAGAAAGAGTGGTTCAAGTTCAAGAGAGGCCAGAAGGAGTAGTAGCAGCAGCAAAGCAGCAATCTCCACAGCAGCAGCCGCACAGTCATAGCAGCGACAACAGCAGCAGCAGCAGCAGTAAAACCATGCTAGTGTGTGCTTCTTTGGCAACATGAATGTGGCCAAGAAGGTGCGCGACCGTCCCTTCATGGCGAAATCTGACCTGTCACGAGTGGAGAAGGCGGATCTCGCATGGTACAAGGACTCAAGGTGTACCAAGAGCCTGACACATCACAAGGAGTGGTTTACTAAGAAGCTTTCCATCCCTCCCCTTCCTACCGCTCTGGGTGATGATCGGATGGTGTATGCGGAGGGGATAAGGATTGTGGAGATGTCGTTGGAGACCTCGCGTGGTATTGAAGTGGGAGTGTTCCATGGCATACTGTACGTACCTAATGCTGCGTTCAATCTTCTTTCAGTGTCCCCTCTCACCAACACGAGACTGCGAGTCATCTTTGACGCCGACAATGGCTACATCCTCGACAAGGAAACAAGAGAGGAGTTGGCCAGGTCGGTGAAGGAAGGCGACATGTACCGCCTGTTGGGGGCGACCAAGATCTCGCGCGAGCAGAGTCTTGCAGCAATGGTGCAGGCAACAGATGGGGAGATCTGGCATGCACGCTATGGCCACATCGGCATGCGCGCCTTGTAGCAACTTCAAGCAAAGCAGATGGTGCGTGACTTGCCCACCATCTCCAACTTTGAGCAGCAGTTGTGCATCGGCTCTTTGGAAGGGAACCAGCTTCGTGAGGCTTTCTCTAGAGTAGGAGAGCGTGCAAAAGAGGTGGTGGAACTGGTCCACACAGACTTGTGTGGCCCGATGCAGACCCAGAGCTTTGGAGGCTCTAGGTATTTTCTGACCTTCATTGATGATTTCAGCCGTTACACTGATGTGTACTTCCTTGCTTCCAAGGACCAGTGCTTTGATAGGTTCAAGGAGTTCAAGGCAATGGTGGAGAATGAGACAAGCAAGAAGATCAAGGTGTTGCGCAGCGACCGTGATGGAGAGCAAGGAGTTCCAAGACTACCTCGCAGCATCTGGCATCAAGGCGCAGCGCACTGCACCATACTCGCCGCAGCAGTTTGGTATAGCAAAACGCGCCAATCGCACTATCGTTGAGTTGGCGCGCTCCATGCTTAACGCGGCTCGGCTGACCTACGACTTCTGTGCCGAAGCCATGAGCACTGCGGTGTACATCGAGAACCGCAGTCCAACTAAGGCGTTGGAGCAGATGACACCGTATGAGGCGTGGTTCGGCGAGAAGCCGAGCGTGGGTCATCTTCGCGCATTTGGCGGCTTGGCACACATACACGTGCCAAAGGAGAAGCGGCAGAAGTGGGACGCAAAGAGCGCGCAGATGCTGATGTTTGGCTATGACGTGGCAAGCAAGGCCTATTGCCTCTACGAGAGAGATAGAGGCCACATCATCATCTCCAGGGATGTCGTCTTCAACGAGCGCAACGTCATCAGCACCAACATTGTCTGTGAAGAGGAAGCGGAACTAGCAGCTGACAAGGCAGTGGGAGCAGATATCCTTCCTGACCCAGTCTCTCATGATCCTTCCTCCACTATGATACTGGGAGAACCAGTATATTCTCCCATGTTTGATGTAGCACATACAACGGCCTCATCGGCAGAAGCAGAGGAAGAAGATGCCGCACGACCAGCAGCAACAATTGTGCCAGCAGCACCGCGCCAGCTGCCTGCGAACGCTCCAGCACTAGGTCGTAGGTATCCTCTTAGGATGCGCTATAAACCTGGTGAGCGCGGCCATTTCTGGATGCTGCAGAAAGCAGAGCAGATGAACGTTGGAGTTGTAGCTGATTCGGATGAGCCAGCGTCATACAAGGAGGCCATGGCTGCACTTGATGCAGCAGATTGGGCGCAAGCCGTGCAGCAAGAGACACAGTCGCAGGTGGACAACGGCACGTGGAAGCTGACTGAGCGTCCACCTGGACACAAGGTGATCAAGTGTAAGTGGGTGTTCAAGAAGAAGCGGGGAGTAGATGGCAACCTGGAAAAATACAAGGCGAGGCTGGTCGCCAAGGGCTAATCGCAGCAGGAAGGCATCGACTACACGGAAACCTTTGCTCTTGTTGCAAAGTTTGCCTCTGTGCACACGCTCCTTTCTTATGCAGCAGCTGAGAACTTCGAGATTCACCACATGGATGTAAAGACGGCATTCTTAAATGGTGACTTGGAGGAAGAGATCTACATGGAGCAGCCAGAGGGGTTCGTCATGGATGGCCAGGAGCACCTGGTTTGCAAACTGCAAAAGTCGCTGTACGACCTCAACTAAGCGTCGCGTGCTTGGAACCAAAAGTTGGATGCGGCGCTGCAGTGCATGGGGTTTGAGCGCAGCGAGTGTGACCACAGCGTGTATCGTTGGCAGCATGAGCATGAGATCCTTATCATCATTGTCTATGTGGATGACATGCTCCTCCTTTCCAACAGCATGTCTGCTCTACAGGAGTTCAAGGAGGCCATGTAAGAGCGCTTCCAAATGTCTGATCTCGGGGAGGCGTCATACTTCCTCGGTATCCAGATCATGCATGACCACAAATCACGCTCTCTCTCGATGCATCAGAGCCGCTACATCAAGGATGTCTTGAAGCAGTTCGGCATGGCAGAGGCTAAACCCATAGGCACGCCGCTGGAGACGCGGCAGTACCTCGTGAGCTTCAATGGAGAAGCGAATGCAACTGAGCGGCAGAAGTACCACAGCGCCGTCGACAGTCTCATGTACGTGATGGTAGCAACCAGGCCGGACCTCGCACAGGCTGTGAGCGCTGTGAGCTAATACATAGTGAACCCCGGACCTGAGCACCAGAAGGTAGTGAAGCGGATCTTCCGCTACCTTGTTGGAACCATGAATATCGTCATCACCTACAACGGCAACGACAACAACATCATCGGCTATACAGACGCAGATTGGGCATCAAACGCTGAGGACCACAAGTCCATCTCTGGACATGTGCCTCATGAATGGTGGGGTTATCAGCTGGTGCAGCAAGCGGCAGGTGGTCGTAGCCACCTCAAGCGCAGAAGCTGAGTACGTCTGTCTCTGTTTTGGAGCAAAGCAATAAGTTCTGCTTCAGCGTCTCATAGCAGAGATGAGTGGAGGTGCAGCAGTTCCAGTTCGTGTGCACGTCGACATCCAAAGGGCAATCGCACCGGCCAAGAATCCTGAGCACCATGCACGCACTAAGCACATTGACATCGCATATCACTTCAGTAGGCACATGGTGGAGGAGGGTGCTATCTAGCTGGAGTTTACTCCAACCATCAAGCAAGTCGCTCATTTCTGCACCAAGCAAGTGACCCGTGAGAAGCAGCAGTTCTGCATGAAGGCATGTGGACTCAGCCCACTTTGACTGCGGCAAAGTGGGAGATTGTTGGGAAAGGAGCCATCCGGCTCAGTTTAAGGTCCACAAGAGCAAGTTCCAGGAAACTACCAGATGCCTGATCCGATCTTCAATCCGACTTCACCATTGGAAAGATCAGGTGGAAAAGTATCTACGATTCAAGTTTGATGCCGATCCAACGGTCGGATTAGAAGATATGAATTTTCAAAGTTTCTTGGGTCATGGACCGCTGATATCTGGGTGGCCATGGGTGATGGCTCCATGCCTTAGTCTGAGAGAAGGAAAAGGCAAGAGGTCCAGGGTCAAGACCCGATGGGAGAAATCTCCAAAAAGGTCCTTGGTCTTAGGATTGCCTTGTCAGAGTGTGCGAACTAGGATAAAGGTACCTCTCCTTACTTTTTAGGTGAGGTGAGATCCTTGTGTGGTAGCCATGGACACATGGCGATTCTCCATGGGTTTGTGGGTGGCGTTACCATTAGGAGTGTGCCATGAGAGCATTCTTTAGCTCTCTAGGTTGTGTGTGACTGGTGAGCCTGATTGTTAGGCTGATTTCCTCCCTTGTGTGAGATTGTGGGCTCTAGTGTATGAGCCTTAGCCTCCATGGCTAAGTGGCGTGGCTTGTGAGAGGGCTGACTTGCCCAAGCTCTAGCTCTATATGTACTCCATCATTTTGAGTGATTGAACAACCATTCTTCACCAAAAGTGATGCCCTTTCAGTCCAACATGCTCGCTGCTCCAAAGCTCCCTCTCTCCTCCAGATCCAATAAAAACGAGGTCGGCCAGGACTACACTCTTCTCTATGAGTAAGACTGTCGCCTTGTGATGACCATTACTCTCATTTCTTTGTCAAATTTAAAACGTGGCACATGCAAATTGTAGTATTTTTCCTAAGATTTTCATTATAGCAAAACTATTTGAATTCCATTTATTCTTTTGGGAGAAACGCCATTTACAAGCTGGCTGGTCTGAGTTGGAGTAGGAGCAGAAGCATACCCTTTTTTCAAGAGGGCATGTCTTTCAACATCCCCTGTTGATGACCCTGTTTGATGGGTCCATCTGAAAATTTTCGAGCTGCATTTTCCATTGGTGGTCTCGGTTTTTCCAAATTCCCAGTCTCCTGGCATCTACAGTCCATTTTCTCTCTGACAGATTTCTGGCAGAAGCAGCAGCGGAAGCAGGGGTAGCGCCGCTACCCAAGGACAGCGCTTAGGTGTTGGGAAATGAGCCATCCGGCTCAATTTCAGGTCCACAAGAGCAAGTTCCAGGAAAGTACCAGATGCTTGCTCCGATCGCCAATCCGACTTCATCATTGGAAAGATCATGTGGCAAAACGTCTACGGTCCAAGTTTGAGGCCGATCCAACGGTCGGATTGGGAGATATGAATATTCGAAGTTTCGGGGATCATGGACCGTCGATGTGTGGGTGGGCATGGGTGATGGCTCCATGCCTTAGCCTGAGAAAAGAAAAAGGCAAGAGGTCCAGGGTCAAGACCTGATGGGAGAAATATCCAAAAAGGTCCTTGGTCTTAGGATTGCCTTGTCAGAGTGTGCTGACTAGGATAAAGGTACCTCTCCTTACTTTTTAGGTGAGGTGAGATCCTTGTGTGCTAGCCATGGACACATGGCGATTCTCCATGGGTTTGTGGGTTATGTGACCACTAGGAGTGTGCCATGAGAGCATTCTCTAGCTCTCTAGGTCGTGTGTGAGTGGTCAGCCTGATTGCTAGGCTGATTTCCTCCCTTGTGTGAGATTATGGATTCTAGTGTGTGAGCCTTAGCCTCCATGGCTAAGTGGTGTGGCTTGTGAGAGGGCTGACTTGCCCAAGCACTAGCTCTATATGTACTCCATGATTTTGAGTGATTGAATAACCATTCTTTAGCACAAGTGATGCCCTTCCAATCACACATGCTCGCTGCTCCAAGGCTCCCTCTGTCCTCCATTTCCAACATTTGGTATCAGAGCCAAGTTCTGCCACTTTTAGCCAGCACAGGCCGTCACGTTGAGAGTGACGGGTTAGGGTCAAACCTTGACCAAAGTTGACAATCAACAACTGGATCTTCAAGTTCAGAAGACAAGCTTTCCAACGAGCCCACGATCGCAAAGATCCAACGGTCGGATTGAGAGTTATGCTCAAAACGAGGTCGGCCAGGGCTACACTCTTCTCTATGAGTAAGACTGTCGCCTTGTGATGACCATAACTCTCTCGTTTCTTTGTCAAATTTAAAAAGTGGCACATGCGAATTGTAGTATTTTTCCTAAGCTTTCCNGATTCGTTTGGGAGAAACGCCGTTTACAAGCTGGCTGGCCTGAGTTGGAGTAGGAGCAGAAGCATACCCTGTTTTCAAGAGGGCATATCTTTTGAAATCCCCTGTTGATGACCCTGTTTTATGGGTCGATCTGAAAGGTTTTGAGCTGAATTTTCCAGTGGTGGGCTCAGTTTTTTTAAACTCCCAGTCTGCTGGCATCTACAGTCCATTTTCTGTCAGACAGATTTCTGGCAGAAGCAGCAGCAGAAGCAGGGGTAGCGCCGCCATCCAAGGGCAGCGCTGGGCATCACCAAGGTTCAAAATGGCAGCAGCTGGCGTTGTGACAGCAGCCCAGCCTTTGGAGAGGCTGGAGGGACGCGCCAACTTCACGTTTTGGAAGATCCGTACCCGCCTCCTTTTGGAGGAGAGGGGCTTGTGGGAGGTGGTGAGCGGCGACGAGCCGGCTCCAGTTCCACAGGCAAAAGGCATCACCGCAGCGCAGGTGGTGGCGGGGAAGACGCCGCAAAAGGGTGCAGCTGATGCGGGTTCTTCTGCAGCTGTACCAGCGACGTATGAGGAGTGGAAGAAGAAGGACAGACAGGCCTATAGGTTGCTTGTCAACACCATCTCCAACCCGCATCTTCAGTACGTGAGTGACAAGGCTACTGCAAAGGAGGGGTGGGACATGTTGTGCAAGAAGTATGAGAGCAAGGATCCTGCATTCCTCATGCTTTTGGAGGAAAAGATGATGGCGCTGAAAATGCAGAGTGGTGAAGGAATGGAGGCGTACCTGGACAGGGCAAAGGAGCTGGCGAAGCAGCTGAGAGAGGCCGGCAACCCTGTGGAAGAGACGCGCTTCATCCTCCTCTTGCTGAGGGGACTCCCAACCAGCTACGACACGGTGCGAGAGACGCTGGAGTGCCAGCCAACTCTCGACCTCGACTTCATCTGCACACACCTGGTGCAGGTGGAACTGCGTCGCAATGCCGCAAAACGCAATGGCGGCAACAGCAGTAGTGAAGCAGCTTTCATGGCGATGGGCTTACGCAACCAGCAGCAGCAGTAGTCCGAGCAGCAAAGAGGCAAGAAGAAAGGCAAATGCCACTACTGCCAGAAAGAGGGACACTACAAGGAGTGTTTCAAACTCAAGAGGGACCAGAAGGAGCAGCAGCAGCAGCAGCAGCAAAAGCAGTAATCTCCACAGCAATAGCAGCAGCAGTCACAACAACGCCGGCAACAACAGCAGCAGCAGCAGAACCAGACTGGCGTGCGCCATTTTGGCAACATGAACGTTGCCAAGGAGGTGCGCGACCGCCTCTTCATGGCGAAGTCTGACATGTCGCAGAAGGAAAAGGCGGATCTCGCATGGTACAAGGACTCAGGGTGTACCAAGAGCCTGACGCACCACAAGGAGTGGTTCACACAGCTGCTGTCCATCCCTCCCCGTCCTATTGCAATGGGTGATGATCGGGTGGTGTATGCTGAGGGGATTGGGATTGTGGAGATGTGGTTGGAGACCCCGCGTGGCATTGAAGTGGGAGTGTTCCATGGCGTGCTGTATGTGCCTGATGCTGCGTTCAACCTTCTCTCAGTGTCCTCTCTCACAAACACAGGACTGCGCGTCGTTTTTGACGATGATTATGGCTACATCCTCGACAAGGAAACA
>SZWC01006053.1:135378-145968 GCA_023375785.1 Penium margaritaceum | reverse complement strand
CTCGTCCATCTGTTTCCGATTGACCCTGATTCCGTCGAGCACACCGGAACAACAGTGGGTGCGCACACAACTCCGGGCCATGGGGGAAATTCACCATGGGGAATTTAATGAAACCAAATGCAGAGTGGATTGGGGCTAGTGTAGGGCTACTAGAAACATTTTATGGCTCGTCCATCTATTTCCGATTGACCCTGATTCCGTCGAGCACACCGGAACAACAGTGGGTGCGCACACAGCTCCGGGCCATGGGGGAAATTCACCATGGGGAATTTAATGAAACCAAATGCAGAGTGAATTGGGGCTAGCGTAGGGCTACTAGAAACATTTTACGGCTCGTCCATCTGTTTCCGATTGACCCTTTGCATCCAATGGGACATCACTGTCTTCCATTTATGAGTTGTTGACTTTTTTCTCAAAGGCTACAATGGATCTGCAATTTTCATGTAGAACAACGTTGGCAAAGGCGATGCAAGCATTTGTCCGCCTCATACAGGTGGAAGGTCTTGGAACATGTTGTAATCATTGTGGGACCCACCCGAAGATGCTCATCTGTGATGGTACAACATTAACCAACTGCAATGGAGACCAAGTTGAACGACCGTACTTCACGCAACCTGTTTCGGGCTATGTTGTGCCCAGGAAAGTTCTTCCGAGACGTGTTGTGACAGATGTATTTGCAAGGAGGTTGTTGAGTCGCTTTTCTCATAAGCGAAAGGAGAAAGATGTGCTCCTTCAAAGGGACTACGACATGTTGAAGACCAAGCTGCTGGCCTGTGGAGCATCCAACGTTTGGGAACTTGTCCAGTTGGCAACAACGGAGTTTCCTGTCCCTCGATCGACAACGGATGAGAAGGTGAGTGATAATAAGGGATATACATTTGTTGAACATTTATTGCAATGATGATGATTGATACGCGAAATTAATATAATATCATCATATCTTGGCAGTGTTTCATGGCAACCAAGCCTTAGGACAACTTCTTGTACACCTTGGGCACATGGGGTGTGGACACATGTCTCATGCATGCTGAAGCATACGAAGATTTGAAGACCTTTATGCACACTCCTGAAGACATGACTGTGACAAAGTGGGAGAACGTCATTGACCACATGCCCATTGTGGCTAAGGTCATTGACCATCACATGAAGACAACACTTGTGGAACATTCCAAGCTCGACGGACGTGTGTGGTCGTTGGCGAGAAAGACTTTGCCGAGTGCGCTTTCAAATGTCGTTGAACAAGTCATGCTTCAGTATGATACGACCGTGATGGTGGTAAGTTTATTTACTTGCAAACATTGTTGTCCAAAGTTGACACTATATAGTGAAGGCTGAAATGTGAATTAATGTTTATAAGTTTACTTGCAGGCACAAGAAGATGCAGTCGATGTTGAAGGGCCAGTCCAAGAAGTGAAAACAGCTTGTTACCCGCATTGGGAGGTGCAAAGGATGAGGCCACAATTTCGTCATCTCGAGAATGAAGATGGGAAAAGTCTGCACGCAAAAGATGACTTGAAGTGTGATGCAAACGACTCTACAAGTGCTGAGGCGAGTCATCACACCACTGGCATCTTCACAGTCATGTGTCCACATCTCATCATTTATGGATTTCATGTCATGGTCGCTGGTGAATCTCCAAACGATTTTTTTACCACGCTTTTGACACGGGTTGACAAGCACAACCGTCCACAATTCATTTTCTATGACAATGCGTGTAAACTGCACACGTACTGCCTAGGTCGGTGTCCTCATCTTCTGAAGACAACAAGATTCTTATGTGATCGATTTCACTTCGGCCACATGGAGAGTGCGAAGCATACCTGCTCTCCAGCGTTCAGCCCTGACATGTACAACCACCTAGCAGGTATGATTTTATTTCCATCTGTTTTTACTCTATTCACTGTGTTTTGTTTGGGAATTTGTGACACTCATCAATCTTAGGTGTTGAATGCAGGAGTGAACACATCGGCAAATGAACAGGTGAATCGGTTCATCCGACGATTTACTCTCCAAACGCTGATGTACCGGATGGACAACATGATGGAGATGACACGATTGATCTTTGCTTACTGGAATTTCCGGAAGAACAAGGATAAAATCTACGGATTTATCCCTGAGTCAGAGGTAGATGAGTTTGTGCGGAATACTCAAAATATTGATATTCTTCACGATGACTAACATGTGACGTTCCTTATTATCCAAAGACTCTTTCCATATGATGGGTTGACAATGTTTCATTTCACCTAAGGCATACATTTATTACATGTTATGCGGTTGAACGTAAACAACATCATGGAGGTAATGTACAACTGTAAATAACATCACCAATGAACAAAGACCTGCGTGGCCCACCTAAGTTTATGACATGTTATGCAAAGGATCATAGACATCAATGATCTACCTCATATACAAATGTACTTGGATTGGTTGGTTCTTGTTTGGTAATCGGTTGGTACTTTGTTTGGTACTTGGTGGTTGGTACAGGTACCAACCACGCCAAAACCAACGAAGCTTGGTTGATTGGTACATCTGCTTGCTTAGCATTGTCTTGGCTGCTTGGTTAATACTCGGGGTGGTACTTGGGTTGGTTGATACTTGGGTTAGTTAGTACTTGGCTTGCTTCATTCTAAACATTTAGCTTAGATATTTCAGGTTTGTTTCCAAATGTATCTGGGATAAACGCTAGGCATAAACCGAAACATTCATAAATATACGGCTTATGTACACAGCTTTCTACATTTCAGCTTAATGTACTGAATTAGTCTTCTACATAAAAGGTACGAAGTATACCAATTTCACCTGAAGCCATCATTGGGTGTCTACTAATTAGTGTCCACGAAGTATACTAATTTTCACCTACAGATCCTTGCTGAAAGAATAAAAGGTACAAAGAATACACCCTTGTATTCATTAGTGTGTACACTAAGGAAATCAAGACACTAATTTCTTTCGCGAAACGTACACACTAATTTCTTTCGCGAATGATCTTTAGGTGAATTTGATTACAAATGTTACAATTCCGATTGCATGGTTTGACAGATAGGTACAAACTAGAAGAGTATATTGTACACCAATTTCATGTTCAAATCAACATTGCCGACTACTGAATCAATCATGAAAAGAACTCATTACTGCAGACTACTGAATCAATCGTCACAATCGTCTCAAAACATCGTCTTAAGCGATCCGACTTTTCTTCCGCCCTTTCTTCAAAGTTGCTTCATCATCCAAGGGGAACTTCTGACGAGTCCTTGCAGCTATGGGTGTAGGGCCAACTTCCTTCTTCCTTGCAAAAAAACCATTCAAAAATAAGTTAAACTTTTGCGCATGATAAATGAAGCTGAAGAGGGGAGTTACTTCTTCAACGTTCTTACGTTTGCCGCTTTGTGCTGGTTCTTCAGGGTCAGCCTTCTCAGTTTTCACTGCCACCAAAGTTTCAGCCGTTGTCATTACAGCTTCGTAGACAGCCTGCACACGACGTCATTTAGTTAATTTACAATTGGAATGTTCAGACAAATATAGGATGCAACAAACCACTTCACAAAAGCTTACCTTGCCTTTCTCCTTGTTCTCCATCCACTTACTTGCCCACTGTCCACTCAGCATAGGATCTGCAGCCAATTACACAAGACTTCCATCAATATATGAACAAAGCAACATACTTCATGCTTGTCAAATTCATGGAAATTGAATCAACGTACCTTTGTTCTTGACCTGTCGGCCATGGTCCAGAATGTACTTCATGCTCGTCGCCCATGCTTTGAAGTTTAAGGCCAGCACCTCGAAAGCGTGATCCGCGTCTCGGACAATGTCATCCATCTCCTTAAAAGGGTCTTCACAAAGATCGAAGGGGATGTTCACCAACTGTTCATCCGACAACTTCGGTTGTCGCACCCCACATTCACGATAGTCGTCCACTGTGACAGTCTCTCTCGGCGCAGCTTCTGAAGCTCTCAGAAAGTCTTGAAACACCTGCACATGAGAGAAACACTCATTAATATACAGTGTAAGACGAAACAAAGACAGAAATACAATGTTTACAATGTTCACCTTGTCAAGTTGGCGTGGAGGTTCACTGCCGCCGCCGGCCCCCACGTTTGCATCACCACGTTCGCTGCCAGGTTTGTCCCCTCTGTTACCCCCACAGACGTCGACCTTGGCAGACCCATTTGCATCTCCAGATCCATCAAATCCACCACATCCATTCATCTGACCAAGAGCATCTTCATCCACCTCCACTGAGCCGTTAAGCAAACCAGTCATGTTCAACTGACCAGATCCAAACGTACCATTCTCGTCCACTGTCGCAGACCCATCAACTCCAAGAGGAGTGTTTACGTCCAGAACTGTATTCACACCGAGAACGTTCACACCAGTAGCTGCATCTGTCTGGACAGCAGCATGATCAGAACCAACAGCCCCAGTAGGCCCGACAGCCCCAGTAGGCCCAGCAACTCCAGTAGGCCCAACAGTCCCAGTATGCCCGACATCCCCAGAAGTTTCGACAGCACCAGTAGTCCCGACAGCCCCGGTTGGCCCGACAGCCCCGGTTGGCCCGACAGCCCCGGTAGGACCGACAGCCCCGGAGGAGTCGAGAGCCCCAACAGTCCCAACAGCCCCACCAGGCCCAACAGCACCTTCAGTATCAGCAGGCCCACCAGTCCCAACATCCCCACCAGTATCAACAGCCCCGCCAGTCCCAAAAGCCCCGCCAGGCCCAACAGCCCCGCCACGGCCGACAGCCCCGTCAGCGCCGTCAGTGCCGACAGCCCCGTCGCCCTCACCAGTGTCGTCAGCTCCGTCAGTCCCGACAGCCCCGCCGGCCCCACCAGCTCCGCTCGTCCCACCAGCCCCGCCGGCCCCAACAGCCCCACCGGTCCCAACGACCCCACCAGTTCCGCCAGCATCGCTGGTGCCAAGAGTCTTAACAGGTTCGGCAGGCCCGACAGCTTCGCCACTCTCAACAGCCCCGCCGGTCCCGACAGCCCCCCAGCCCGGACTTCGCGGTCAGCCCCAGCAGCTCGACCAATGTCTGCGGCTCTCCCAGCTTCACCCAAACAACCACCCGTCACTGCAGAACCATGTCCACGACGTTGATTGCGTTCAGTCCTCGTAGTTCTTTCAGTTCTAGCTCTTCCAGACGTTCCGGCTTTTGCAACCCTTTGTTTTTCAGTCCTTGCTGTGGCGGTTGTCTCGGCGCTACCAACACTCCCAGAGCTGGCAGCAGCAGCCGCTTCAGCGGCAGCGGCAACTCTCCTCGTAACGGCGCCGGGATTCCGGCGGCGAAAATCGGGCGCGTAGATAGCTTCAGAATCATCGTCATCATCGTCTGAGTCAGCTTTGAAGGCATCGTCCTGCAAAAGGCAAATCAGGCTTGCTTAAATTTGTTCTTTGTCTAAGACAAATTCACAAACGATGAAAAGAATCTCACCTCTGACTTCCCCGACTCATCATCGGAAGGTTTCAGCCCGCTGCTTCTGAGAATCTTTCTTTGACTTTTTTTCTGTTTCTGCAAAAACGGGTTTTTAGGTTAGGAAAGGAAACAAAAAGGCAGCGTTGAAAAGAAAAAACGACTTTCAGCTTACCGGCTGTTTCCAGCGCTTGAAGTGGCTGACCACTTCGCAGTTCAGATACGAGCGATACGTCGGCCTCCTCAGGTCCTTGGACTCATCGACGCCGTCTTGGATCAGGAAATCACACAACTTCGGTTCTAGTTTCTTATACGGGTTGAGCATCACCCGTGGAAGCCTGAACAAGGCTTCCACATCCACGGTCACCGATGGCAGAAGGGCCTTTTCGCCGCCCTTCACGCCTCGTATGATGTGCTGCGCCCGACGCACTTGTTTCAGCAGCCAAAGTGTTGCGGGACTGACCCTCTCAAACTTCAGCATGTCCATCCATGTCCCGGAGTTCTCTCCGCAGTTCAGAAAGAGGATGATTTTTTTTGCACTTCTCCAGCGTGCGTAGCCAATACAGAACGACTTTCCATGGTGCGTTTGGACCCACTTGTCTGATTCAGTTGCCACCTGGCTAAGGTCTGCATGTTTCAGATTACACTATGTTAGGTAGGCATTATGACAGGCATGGAGATGCATACAGAGAAAATACCACGTACCAAGGCTTGGGTCGATGAAGTCGTCACTCATGTTCAGGTTGGGCCGCTGCGCCTGTTGAGCGCGCGCCGAAGGGACCTGCTGACCAACGGGAGGCACGCTCTGCTGCTGAATGCCAACTACGGGAGGTGCGAAAGATGCTGCGTTCACTGGGAGAGTTGCTGAGCGAAAATACGACTCCAAGAGGGAGGCAACAATTTGCGAGGTCACGGAAAACGGTGGCGGCGGTGCACTGCCAAACTGACGCTGCGGATCCAATGTGCTAGGTGGAGGGGGAACGGCGAATTGGGAGTAAACGGCGCTGTTCGCCGGAAACGACTGCTGCTTGAAAGATGGCACAGACGAGTGTTGCGGTTGCGGCGGCTGCTGGCTGCCTGGTGAGCTTCCCCTGTCGGCGTCCGCCCTAAGAGCGGCGAAGGCTGAAGAAACTGACTGTTGAAACATTATAGGAGGCTACGTCCAAGCACGCCGGAGCGTGCTTGGAGCAAAATCGAGTAGAAGGAATGGCGGAGGTTAATGAACTGGAGCATCAGCCGACGGAAATAACCTCCAGCAGTGTCACAATGGACGCGACACCGCCATGACGTGTAGGTTCGTCTTCGCGGAACTATTGTGTCCAACGTTGTCCAAGAAGACACCACTTACATTGTTAACATGGCAACCTGCCGGTGTCGCGTCCTCTTCGCAGGAAATCGTAAACGTTGCGAAACCGCTAACGTCTTGGCGGATTTCCACCTTCTTCGCCTAGACGACATAAAAAGTCAAATTTTGAGACTGTCTTCGCGGATGCGCGCTGTCCTCTCGGAAGTCCACCGTCTTTGCGGAAAAAAATGTTTGTCTCAAAACTTCGTCCTCGTGGAAGCTTGTTCTTCTCGCGATTTGTATGTGACGTGACGTATGTTACATGGCGGAGGCAGTGAAGGAAAGACTGGAGGAAAACGATCCGCGAGGACGCACCATTTTTATGAAAAATGCTGTCTTAGCGGAGTCGCGTCATCCTGGCAGAGATACATCGTCGTTACGGAAACTAATTGTGTGCTTTTCTCTGTGACGTACCGAAAGTCTGTCGTCGTCGCAAATGTTTGGATACGTCGCGGCATCTATACGTAGCAGCAGAACCATCTTCGCCTAGACGACACCGTAGCCGACAAAAGTGCGTCTTCGCGAATGCACGCTGTCCTCCCGGAAGTAGACCGTCTTGGCGGAAAATGATTGCTAAAAAACTTCATCCTCATGGAAGCTTGTTTTCTTCGCGATTAGTATGTGACGTCGTGACGTATGTTACATGGAGGAGGCGGTGATGGAAAGTGATGGAAGGTAACGATCCGCGCCGACACATCATTTTTGTGCAAAAGATCATCCTAACGGAGGCGCGTCGTCCTGGCAGAGATACATCGTCGTTGTGGAAACAAACTACGTTTGTTTCTCCGTGTCGTACCGGAAGTCTGTTGTCGTCCCAAACGTGATGGTTACGTTGCGGGAAATATGACCCAGCAACGTAGCAGCAGAACCGTCTTCGCCTAGACGACACCGTAGCTGACATAAGTGCGTCTTCGCGAATGAACGCTGTCCTCCCGGAAGTTGACCGTCTTGGCGGAAAATGATTGCTACAAAACTTCGTCCTCATGGAAGCTTGTTGTCTTCGCGATTAGTATGTGACGTCGTGACGTATGTTACATGGAGGAGGCGGTGATGGAAGGTGATGGAAGGTAACGATCCGCGCCGACACATCATTTCTATACAAAAGATCTTCCTAGCGGAGGCGCGTCGTCCTGGCAGAGATACATTGTCGTTGTGGAAACAAACTGCGTTTGTGTCTCCGTGTCGTACCGGAAGTCTGTTGTCGTCCCAAATGTGATGGTTACGTTGCGGCAAATATGACCCAGCGACGTAGTAGCAGAACGTCTTTGCGGATGCGCGCTGTCCTCCCGGAAGTCGACCGTCTTGGCGGAAAATGATTGCCTCAAAACTTGTTCCTCATGGAAGCTTGTTGTCTTCGCGATTAGTCTGTGACGTGACGTCACTGCATCTATGACCCAGCGTCGTTGCGGCAAAACCTTCTTCGCCGACGACGTCATGGTTCACAAGATATGCGACTTCGCGAAGTGTGTTGTCCTCCCGGAAAACATATGTCTTTGCAGAAAGGATGATGCTTGAAATCGTCGTCCTCACGGAAGTTGTCCTCTTGATTAGTATGTGACGTTGGGACGTATGTTAGATGGCGGGGGGTGATGTAAAGACTGAAATACTGATCCAAGAAGACGATCCGCGCGGACACATAAATTGGATGCAGAGTGTCGTCTTTGCAGAGAAACATTGTCTTAGCGGAAACTAACTGTGTTTTGTTCTGCGTCCTACCGGAAGTGTGGTCTTCGCGAAGCTTTGGTGACGTTGCGGCATCTATGACCGAGCGTTGTTGCTGCAGAACCTTGGCATGGCAAAGAACAGAAACGGGTGCATGCAGCGTCGTATCGGCGCGGAGTATCTCTGTCCTAGCGGAAAGAGGTCGACGCTGCGGAATGTCGCAAGTTTCAATTGGTGGTCGACATGCAATTGGGTCGTCGTTGCGGAAATTGCGTGAAGCTAAAAGAAATCGTCGCCATGGATGAAGTTTTCTATCGCAGCGGAAAACCATTTGCGTCTGTCGATGAAGATCCAACCCTTTACATCACCGGAAGTCGCTGAACCTATTCGGTTCAATGCAAAACTTGTTACCTTTCCCTTTCAAACCCGAATGTATGACATGATTTCCACTTACATGATTGGTTGTTGCAGCACTTCTTGCATGTCCCCTGTAGTGTTAACACTAATTCCCTGCTTTCTCTTGTGTCCGCCGCAAGTAACGAAGGGCTTCTCCGTACAACGACAGTCGGTTGTTGCTCAGTATTCGGACGAATATTTGCATTGCTGACGATGGGAAATGATTATATGGATGATTAGTCCAATTGGCAGCGATCCTTCACGAAGGTTCCGTGACGCTTCTTCATCGCCTCACGACATTCGATACAGCTGACTTTTTCTTTTCGCGCCTGGAAAAATCTGGCCGGTAGCGCGCCTGGCCGGCATGGCAGTTGCTTCACGATTGTCCGCCTTGCTCATGTATCGTAGATGCGGACTTTTCACTCAAAAGATGAAGCGCTAAACGACACTCGAACTTTCAGAAAAGGACACACCTGCCAACTAATGTTGACACGGACCAAAAGTAACCGTCGCCGAGAATTGTCCACGAAAGGACTTACGCAATAATAACGAATCATGACGAGTTCGCATGCGTTAGGGGAAAATAAAAACGCTGTAAAGGTCTTCAAAAGTTCCAAACTCGGGCCTCTCATCAAGTGAGTCGACACCTACCTACTACGCCATGAATTACACAAAGATGTGAAAGACAAAACTTTCTCAACCACACGAAGTACGGGCAACGGGCGAGGGCTATCATACGACCGCCACTGTTTTTTTTCCTCTTTCTCTTTCTCCTCACAGACGTTTTGTCCAACAATTGAACGAACCAGGCGCGAAAATGTGCTACATAATTATGACAATTACAGTTATGTGAATGTTAAAAATTATTTCAAAGTTTTAAGTACGAAAAACATGATGTTTCCCACACAATAGTGATTGTTATTTCATTCTACTCTTTAAACATTAGTTTCTACTTTCATTCTCATATGAAATTGTACGATTAGGCATGTAGATTTATTTTTATATACTAGTTTTTTTGTGAGTTTCCTAGTAGAGGATATGGAGCAATGTCATAAGAATGTCAATGTTGTATGTGTTTATGACAAAGGTAAAATGGACAACACTTTTTCATTCATTATACATTTAATATTCGTTATATAACATATTAATAGTCCAAAACTAGAATATTTATTGAAAAATTTGATTATATAATGATTAAAATAGTGTTGAAACGTCTCCATAGGTTTTTAGCAAAATCATTTAACAAGTAGTGAAATATTTCAATGTAAAGGATTATTCATTCATAAAATTGTTCTTTCCATCTTCAATTTAAATTTAAACGCTTATAAATGAAGCCGGGTTTTATTACCAGGTGATTTCCTTCCTGAAGTGACCGCTCCCTTCGTTTCCCACCTTAGAAACGTACAACCAGTGGTTAACAAAAAGAAAACCGGATCAAGTCGTTCTCAGCTCCGGCTGTGTGAATTGTTGCACTCATTTTGGTGTTTTGTCCTTGAGCGCTGATTCTTTCTCCTGAAGAAAAACGCCTATTCGGACAAAAAGGACAACTGTACAGACAGCAAAGGCTTGTCCTCTCTCGCTAGCGCACGTTTGTCCTATCCTCAACAGTCCTCGGTCAAGAGTCCACTTGAGTTTCCCTTCTGAAGTACCCTAATACGTCACCTGGTTCGCGAGACTGCGGTGCGGCGGATTGCTGACGCGCTTTAAGTCCTGAAAGTTAAAAGACGTGCATCTACGCTTGGTCGCTGTTCGCTGACGCGGATTAGGACTTCACTGC
>SZWC01006053.1:70654-82264 GCA_023375785.1 Penium margaritaceum | reverse complement strand
CCCCCTTGACTACGCTCTCAAGACCTTGGGAGGGGTCCACTGCCTTCCCTCTCCTTCCATTTTGAACAGCCCGTCGCTTACAGTGCAAGCTCCTGAAAAGGGGAGTTGACTGGTGATGGGCGATGGATGCTGTTGCTGTCGCCAGTCCCAAGTTTGGGTTTACTTGTTGGTATGGACGTGGATGGCCAACCATCAAGGAAGTTTTCGGATGGCTCTTGCGTGAAACCAAACTATCCCACGATATGAACCACAGACCATCTCACCAACCTTCCTACGAGATTTCCCACAAACCATCTTACCAACATTCCCACGAGATGTCCCACAAGCCATCTCACCAACCTTCCCACGAGATGTCCCACAAACCATCTCACCAACCTTCCCACGAGATGTCCCACAAACCATCTCACCAACCTTCCCACGAGATTTCCCACAAACCATCTCACCAACCTTCCCACGAGATGTCCCACAAACCATCTCACCAACCTTCCCACGAGATTTCCCACAAACCGTCTCACCAACCTTCCCACGAGATTTCCCACAAACTATCTCACCAACCTTCCCACGTGATGTCCCACAAGCTGTTTTCCGGGCAGGCACAGGTTTGCACCTGTTCCTGTACCCTCTTCGTTTGCCGCAGCTGTGCAACAGCTGCCGCTGCTGCCGCTCCTGCTGCTGCTGCTGCTGCTGAAGTCACCGCTGCTGCACCTGCTTTTACTCCTGGTGAGAGGCCACCACAGGCATTGAATGGAGTCCGCTTGCTCCAGATAGACTCCCAGTGTGTCCCGCGCCTGTTCGACGCCGTCGTTGCCTTTGTTGCTTTTGCGTCTTTGTGTCTGCTGTGACAACCTTAGAAGTTTTTTTGTTTAGGAAGGAAGTTGCCTTTGTGGAGAGGCAGCAACCACATCGACGGCGCCAGACGGCGTCTCCTCTCGTCCCCACCTATGAGGGTCTGATCGACTCTCGACGCTTTTGTGTCTGCCTTGGAGGCACAACGACATCCAGGCGATGACGATCTGGAGCCTGTTGGCCCCTTTTCCCACTCCATTTACTGGTGCAGTTTTTGCTGCTGCAACGCACACGCTGCCTTTGCCGTTGTGGTCGTGCCATCCCTTGCCACACGCAGATGGTGGCTGTGCGCCACGTGGAACCAGGCGACGCTGTCACGCTCAACTACGGGGCGCTCACGGACGACGTCTTTCTGCTCGACTTTGGATTCCTGCCACAACCTGCAGATGTGCAGCAGCAGCTGCCTGCTGCTGCTGCTGCAGGAGATGGTGCAGGAGGGGTTGGAGGTGGTGGTGGCAACTCTGGAAGAGGGGGAGGAGGAGGAGGGAGTGGAGGGACGAGCCAACCGAACCCTCACGACCGGATCGAGGTGGTGTACGGTGCTGCGCTTGTGGTGGCGGCACAAGCGCTCGTCGGAATGACACCTGTGGGCGACGCCGGCAGCAGTGGACATGGCGACAGCAGTGCAGTTGGCGATGCTGCTGCTCCCACTGCTGCTGCTGCTGCTGGTGCTGCTATGGCAGCGGAGGGTGCAGGCGGAGGTGGCGCCGCACGTGCAGCTGCGTTCTCTGCCCTTGGCCTTTGGGGTGCCAACGCCAATCCTGTGGTGAGACTTTGCATCACCTCGGCATGCTTGCAGGAACACATAACCGTGATGACGAGGCCACGTTTGAGGAATGGGAAAAGGGGAAAGGGGTGTCCTTCAACTGTCCAGCCATTTTTTATTCTTCTCCTCGTGCATCTCGCTCCCACTCACTGACGGGTTCTCATCACGAGAATCGTTTGTTCTGTTCTCAAGCTGTCGCTCTGTGCACCACCCATGCCCTCTCCATGTGCACTGCTGTCTCTTTGGCCCCCTTGGTTTGTCTACGGGCTGTGCTGTTGGCGTTGTCTAAATAGTTGACCCTCCGCATGCCTGCCTCAATGATGCAGTTGTTGCTGCTGTTGCTGTGGCTGCAGCTGCGACTTCGGCTGCCGCTGCTGCTGCTACTGCTGCTTCTGATACTGCTGCTGCTGCTGCTGCTGCTGCTGTTGCTGCTACTGCTGCTGCTGTTGCTACTGCTGCTGCTGCTGGTGCTGCTGGTGCTGCTGCTGCTGCTGCTGCTGCTGCTGCCTATTCTGCTGCTCTGCTGCTGCTGCTGCTGCTCCTGCTACTGCTGCTGCTGCTGCTGCTGCTGCTGCTGCTGCCTATTCTGCTGCTCTGCTGCTGCTGCTGCTGCTCCTGCTACTGCTGCTGCTGCTGCTGCTGCTGCTGCTGCTTCTGCTGCTGCTGCTGCTGCTGCTGCTGCTGCTGCTGCTGCTGCTGCTTCTGCTGCTGCTGCTGCTGCTGCTTCTGCTGCTGCTGCTGCTGCTGCTGCTGCTGCTGCTGCTGCTGCTGCTGATGTTGTTGCTGCTCCTGCTTCTGTTCCTGCTGCTGCTGCAGCCGCCGCTGCCAGTGGTGGTGGTTTTGGTGGTGGTGGTGGAAGTGGTGGTACTCCTGTTGCTTCCAAAACGCTGGGGAAGCACTGTAGGCTAGTGAATCCTCTCGTCTGCAGCTGCTGCACAGGACCTCCCCCATTACCAACTTTGCTTTGTCTTGTCTTCAGTTCCGTTCAGTGGCTCCTTGCTGTTGGCGTCGTCCTCAGCGAAACCTCCCTCCTCTCCATGCGTGGCCTTCCACAGGTGGAACTCGGCGGGCCTCAGCACGTGGACCCACGCCTGTTGGGCGCCCTGCGCGTGCTCTCCGCTCCCGCCTCCGTCCGTGTGGACCAGATTCCTCTCGCGACCCTCTGCACCTCTGACACCCACACCGCCGTCTCCGTGTTTGGCGCGGCCTGCGAAGCGCGCGCACTGCGCACGCTGTGCGGCCTCTGCCTCCTCCTGCTCTCGCGCTTCTCCTGCGGCCTTGACCGGGACCTGGAGCTACTGTTGCGCGCCCCGGCGCAGCAGCCGCCTGCTGCGCAAGGAGACGACAGAGCGTGGGTCGCAGGCACAGGGAGTGCGCAAGGTGCGGGGCATGCAGTTGCCGCCGCGTCTAAGGGAGCAGCAGGGGTTGGCAGCAGGGAACACGTGGTGGCCGGACACCAGGGAGAGGGGGGGGCAGACGCCTCCCCCGGAGAGGGGGATGCAGATGCCGAGGCGCAGGGGCGGCTGGCGCTGCAGTTTCGCGCTCGCAAGAAGCTGCTCCTGGTGGGCGTGCTCAAGCACCTGAAGCAGCGGCTGCTGCTGTGCACGCGCGTTGGGGAGTCTGGTGCAAGGAGCTGAACTCTCTCTCTCTCTCTCTGGCAGAGCATGGGGACCGCATGCATCTCCAGAGGGGTGTGCACATCCCGTGACTCGGGATGTGCACCCGCCAAACATCCCTGACGATTGAACGTCGGACATCGGACATCGGACGACCACACGACAAGGACACCAACCTATTGTTTTTCCGGGTGGGTGCATCACAAGCAGCAGGCTCTGGGGCGTTTTTGGTTGTTGCGGCTTTGTGACAGACGCATCGGTCTGGTTGGTTGCGCACTGGTGGACGTGCAGCAAGTGCCATTGCTGCCCCCCCTCTAAGGTAGTGAGTCGGTGTTTGCTTCGAGTTTGGCAGCGGAGGTCATCTCAAGCCTGACGTCACTCGGAGGTGGCCTACAAAATTTGATCTCAAATTCCTTACAACTACGCAAAATACCCAGGGCAGAAGAATGTATTCTCTCAATGTGTTGCACCCTCTGTGACCCCCAACTTACAGAGTGTCCTCAAGTTTCTTTTGCTGCTCTGGTTTCAATAGTGCATTGTTGGGAGCCAGCAATGGAGAACATGGCTCAGGAGCCATGTTCTCCACTGCGGTGAAGCGAGGCACATATCAAGCAGGCGCTGAAGTGTGGTTTAGAGGCCTGGATTGGAGAAGACTCCGATGCATTCACATTGTGCGCATGGTCAACACGTCAACGCTGCCACTGACCAAGGGTTACCGCAAGAGCAGATCATTGAACGAAGGCTAACCTACTTGTGAGCGCTGTGGATGGCATCCACTGACTTCTGTGATGGCCAGGCTAGCCACTCGCACGGGCAAGTCTTGCGCTGGTGGTTTTGATTCGCATGCACATGCCAGGCGTTGTGTCGGTCACAGTCACCTCTGGATCTGATCCCACCCACTTGTAGGCACTCTATTGTGGTTGGCAGTTACTCTGAGATTCCACACTTCACCTTTGCATGTGGCCAGACAAGTTTCCTCGAAGAACAAGCTTTTGGGGGTTGTTAGTGCCAAGTCGGTAGTCATTGATGCACTGTGACATCTCATTGCAATCTCATGTAGGAGACAAACTACCATCTCGACATGTCGGTCTCGACCAACAGGGAGATCGGCAAGGTGGAGGTCATGAGGGGAAGAAATTGGACCATTGTGTGCAATGACATGTGCAGCTAACCGTGATGCAATTGGAAATATTTAAGGGCATGCAGGCCCATGCAAAAACAAACATGAGCTCTGTGTGTGAGTGCGATGCAAGACGGCAAGAATTTGATCAAGTCTCGAACGCTGAATATAAAAGAACAAGGAGAGAGTACAAATGAGCCCCTAGCGGGCTTAAGTAGGGGCACCGGCAGCTAGCCGCACCGGGCCCCGTCACCCCTGTGCTAAAATAGGTCTAGGGCATGCAGGCCCATGCTGGATGAGACATGAGCTCTGGGTGTGAGTGGGAGAAACGCAGCGCCAAAATCTGGCTAAGTCTGGAATAACAGAATTAAGAATTAAGGAGAGAGTACAATGAGCCCAACGCTGAGCTTTTGTTCTGGGGACTGGCGGCTAGCCCACCAAGCCCCGTCATCCCCGCCGCACCAAAAGGCACGAACGGGGAGCACACATGTCCCAGAGCAGGAAACCACAGAACGGAGGTCTCCCGTGGCACAGGAACAGTCAACCGTGTGCCCGGGTCTCGACCGAAAGGAAATATAAAATATACCCCAAACACAACCAGAATATACGGTGACACACTAGCATCACGGTCTAGCCAAGCTAGGCAAGTTTAGGCCTCCCAAGACGTCGGAACATGTAACCGGGCGTCCGGGTCTCAGCCACACGCAGCCTACACACGTCTGTCAGAAAGGTCCCTAAGACTAAACCAATCAGTGCAGGGTCTCCCGAGGTACCGGCACAAACCACCGTGTACCCGGGTCTCGACCACAGAGAGAGTGTACAACCTGTCAGAGACAATATGCACTCAATCGTTGTGGGTCTCCCGAGGCACTGGCACAAACCCCTGAGTGCCCGGGTCTCGACCACCGAGAAAACTCTACTAGACACATATGGGTAAACTGAGCTGCTAGAATGCACCATTCATGTCACAGAAGAAGTACTGTAGCCACTGGAGAACCATCAGCTCAAACTAGGAGACAAGGCTACATGATAGCTCAAAGCCCATACACCAACACTCCCCCTGGGGTGCAAGAGCTGTCGACAAGGTACCAGCTGAGAAGATACAGACGCACCCCCGTGATGAGAGAGTCCTGAGAACATGAACGCCAACACCAATGTGCAAGGATGCATCTGCTCCCCCTGCATGCAGAAATTTGTGAACCTATCGCCTAAAGATAACACTGCACTCCTGGCTCAAACGATCCTGGGAAGAACAATCCAACAATGGACACACCTGACAGTAGCTGGAGATGTGAATACCCCATCAAAGAGATGAGGATGAGGCTACAATGACTACCATGTGCACAACTCGCTCATGCACTGTCTAACGCCTGTCACTCACCACACGGAAGCTACCAGAGATCCCAACTAGCAGGATCCTGGGTGTCACTCACATCAGACTCAGAGGGTGCAGGAGTGGAGAAGACGCTGCCGAATGCTCCATGGCNGCATCTCGGCATGATCCTCCTGAGTCACTATGCGAAGCTCAAACTCAACATCCTCGAGCACTGCCATCATCTCACTGTACGTGGTGGACAAGGAGTCAACCACTCTCCGGAGTACCATCACCTCCATCTCTGCCGCTCGAAGCTGAGTGGCTGCAGGTGGTGTGCCTCCTGAAGCAAAATGTCTCAAGGTGTCCAAGGACTGAGACAAAGGGCCAGCTGAGGGACGTGGATGCTGGACAACCTGTGAGGTGGGAGGCGTGCAAGACTCAGAGGTGGAGAGAGATGGTCCAGATGTAAAGGAGAAGGATGTGGGTGAGCTGAAGGATGTCGCGAGGCTGTCTGATGTGTCGTCACTGCTCACTACATCAGGATCCCCATCCTGTGAGGTGCTGTCTGAGGGTGCTACGGAACTAGACTCGGAACCATCTGGGCTGTGTCCGCTACAACCCTCAGCAAGTATCTCGGCTAGCGTATCCTGTAGTGCACGCAACCACCCCTCTGCATCCCTCAGCTCACACTCTCTAGACATCTGGATGTGATCGCTCCTCCCCATATCTCCAATGAAGGTGTAACCTGGAAAATCCTCCGGTGGAGGGATGTCGCCGGACAATATCGCTCGAACGGTAGCGACGTACGTCTCCTGCTCACTGATCTGGGAACGAATATCATCCTCCTCAGCTCGGCATCTCAGACAGGAATGACTAGGTGCTGCCGACCTGGTGCAGGGCACTAACTCTGCAGTCACCAACATAGGTGGGCAAGACTCCGACGCCCCCCCCACAGATGTCTCTATCAGCCGTTGCACGATCCCTGACCAATGGGGGAGAAACCAACACGGCTGATGTGATTGATGTAGCTGATGCTGTCGATGCAGCTGATGCTGACAGTGGAGATGATGCTGCAGCTGCAGCTGATGATGCAGATGCTGACGGTGCTGCTGATGCTGCCGGTGCTGCTGATGATGTAGATGCTGCCGGTGCTGCAGATGCTTTCGGTGTTGCAGATGCTACCAGTGTTGCCAATGCTGCCGGTGCTGCCGATGCTGCCGGTGCTGCCGATGCTGCCGGTGCCGCTGATGTAGCAGATGCTGCCGATGAGGTCGGTGGTGCTGATGCAGCTGGTGCTGATGATGCAACTGGTGATGCTGAGGAAGATGGTGCTGCCGATGTAGTGGACGGAACTGATGCTGGAGGTGCTGTAGATGATGTCGGTGTGATAGATGTAGCTGATGTCCCAACAGGTGATGCTGAAGAGGATGTAGGTGCCATCGCTGAGGCAGAAGCTGAAGTAGATGCAACAGTCGGAGCTGATGATGATCCTGAAGGTGCCAACACCGCCCATGTAGAGGACCCTGATGAAGGCGTCGATCCAAATGATAGAGCTGGTGCACCTGGTGCAGACGATGTGGTCAGTGCAGCCAACGTGGCTAGCAGGGCTGGTGTGAGAGATGAAAGCTCTGCAGAGGAATCAGATACAGCTGGTGCTATCGGCACCGAGGATGCAACAGATGCTGCTGTCGCTTACTGCCGAAGTACCTGACACTGACAGAGGTGTCGACGTAGTTGGTGAAGATGGAACGGAGGCAGAAGCTGGTGACGCTGGAGCAGCCGTCACAGCTGAGGCAGCTGGTGCTGTAAGCGAAGGAGATGCTGTAGCAGAGGCGGATGTCGATGAAGCTATAGATGTAGTAGATAACGCTGACGCTACTGCCACTGGTGAAGAAGTAGATGGAGTGGGTGGTGCTGCTGGTGCAGCTACCACAGCCGATGCAACTGGTACTGTAAGCGGTGTAGGTGCTGCACGAGAGGCTGATGCCGATGAAACTGTGGATGCAGAAGATGACGCCGATGCTGCGGACAATGGAACAGGTGGGGCAGCTCGTGTAGCAAGCGCCGCTGTATCAGCTGATGAAGCTGTGGATGCAGCAGATGACGCCGAGGCTGCGGCTGCTGGTGAAGAGGTAGACGGAGCAGGTGATGGTGCTGGTGTAGAGAGGACTGATGCTGCTAATCCTGGCAAAGATGTAGACGCTGCAGGGGACGCACCTGCTGGCGGTGCAGCAGGTGGGACAGCTGGTGGAGCAAGTGCATCTGTACCAGCGTATGAAGCTGGTGCTGTAGAGGGTGCAGAAAGCGTGGATGTAGACTGTGTGGACGTGTTTGATGCAGGTACTGCTCCTAAAGCTGTAGAGGCTGCAGAGGACACTGCTGCAGGCGATGCAACAGGTGGGGCAGCCGGTGTAGTGAGTGCAGCTGTACCAGCGGATGAAGCTGGTGCTGTAGAGAGTGCAGAAAGCGTGGATGTAAACTGTGTGGACGTGTCTGATGCTGCTACTGCTCCTAAAGCTGTAGAGGCTGCAGAGGACACTGCTGCAGGCGATGCAACAGGTGGGGCACCCGGTGTAGTGAGTGCAGCTGTACCAGCTGATGCAGCTGGTGCTGTAGAGAATGCGGAAGGCGTGGATGTAGACGGTGTAGACGTGTCTGGTGCTGCTACTGCTCTTAAAGCTGTAGAGGCTGCAGAGGACACTGCTGCAGGCGATGCAACAGGTGCAGTGCTAGGTGCTCCTGCTCCATCCTCGGTGCTCACTAACATAGTCGATGTCGAAGTGGACGGATGCGCACACCCCCCCTCAACCGGTGCAACGAAAGAAGCTGGTGGAGATGAAGACGTGCAGGAGACGAGACAAACAGGACGCGCTGGACGACGACGACGTCGTCGAGAAGGAGGCGGACTGGGAGGGGGCATGACACCAGTGGAGCGGAGGATGGAGAGAATGGCTGCAGACTGAGACGGAAGGTCCAGGGCAGCCGAAGGAGGTCCCTCAGAAGAGGAGGAGGAAGATGAGGACGATGGTGTGCAGGAAGAGTCAACCTGATGGGTGAAGAGGTGGTCCCTGATCTGCTGCATCATCTGCCGTAGACTCTGGAGCTCGGTGTACAGTACAGCAAGAGCACCGGTGTGATGATCGGACGAGTGAGGTAGGTCTGTCTGCAGTGGTGTGTGAGGGAACTAACGAGGCGGGAGCCAAGGTGGATGCCACCCACTGGGACGCAGGTGACACTGGCGCCAACCGTGGCGTCCATCGCCATAGAAGTGACAGGCAAACCCACGAAGAGCTAGATCGTGCCGTGGAAGAAGAGGGCCACTCCTTTGAGAGTCATCGTGGTGAGAATGGAGAATGCCGCGTCCTGGCGGCGTAACGACTGACCATGAGAGCGGCTGGAGAGTAGCATCACGAAGACGTGGTGTTGGCGGCCACATATCAACCCCTGATGTCAAGGGAGGATGCGGATGAGCGAGAAGAACTCCCTGACGCGGTGGTGACGAGAAGGACCATGGAGAAGGCTGACCAGAGGGTGGAGGTGGTCCGGACACCAAGCCGTCAGGCTGACGGCACGCGGAGGCGTGTAGAGCGTTGGCTCCGGGCAGAGCAGAAGCTGACCACAGAGGAGGCGGTCCCGTGGACCCATAAGAGAGTGACGTCAATGCACCAGGAGGCTGGTGAAACGACGGAGCGAGGAAAATGCTCTCTCGTGGGTGGGAAGAGACCGACCACAGGAGGGACTGACCACCATGAGGTGGTGATGCCGGTGGTAGAGGCACTGTTCCAGAAGGCAACCCGTGGTGAAAGGGAGCGTAAGGTACGCTGGTTCCCGGCGGTGGAGAAAGCGACCACGGGAGCACATGGCCGGTGTGAACACGTGGTGGTGATCCTGGCGGCGGCCTCAGGGAGGCTGAGGGTCGCGGATGAAGAGGGTGAGAGTGCTGAACACTGTCAGTGGGCGAGGGAGAAAATCCCTGTGTGTGGTAGGGGCCAGGAAGTGGCCCCGGCAACGGCAACATCGTGCCGAGAGGTATGATGAGATGTGATAGGAGAGGTTGTGGCACTGTCTCGAGGTAATGCAAAGATGCGGGTCAAAATCTCGTAATCAGTTGAACGAGTAAAAAGAAGAAGGTGGTAGTGCACAGTAGATGTGCTTGAGCTAAAAGGATGGAAAAGAAAAAAGGAAAATGGGATGGGAAGAAACCCCTTGGTGTTGGTGAAGGAGAAAGGAAAACAAAGTAAGAAAGAAAAGAAAAGAAAAGAGAAGAAAAAAACTGTGCGCTAGTCAAAAAGTACAAAACTACCCCCTGGGTAACGGAGTGCCCAGGTTTGCCCGATTGCCCCTGTGGCCAAAAGTGTTTTATTTTGTGTTTTTTTTTGTGTGTTTTTGGTTCGGATGGACGGATCAAGTCCGGAGTGGAAAAAGGAAGAACGATCGGCAACCACCCACGATCGCGTGGGTGATTTCGCACCCATGCGAAATTCGTGGGTGACTCTCGCCGCTGCGAAGTGCCGACGGCGATGACGTCCGCCGAACTGCGAGAGAGAGCGGGTCCGTGGGAGCGAGAGGGAGCCAGCAGGGGAGCGAGAGCCAGCGAGTGAGCGAAAGCCAGCGAGAGAGCGAGAGCCAGCGAGAGAGCGAGAGCCAGCGTGAGAGCGAGAGCCAGCGAGAGACAGAGGGAGCCAGCAAGAGACAGCAAGAGCTAGCGAGAGACAGATGGAGCCAGCGAGAGAGAGAGCGAGCCAGAGAGAGCCAGCGGGAGCTAGAGAGAGAGCCAGCAGGCGAGGGCAAGCAGGCAACAGGCAGGCGCGAGCCAGCAGGCAAGCTGCTGCTATTGCGCACAAACTGCACGAATGCTGCAGCTGCTGCTACTGCCAGCCGTCGCCGTCACTACAACTGCTGCTGCTGCTACTATGCACTGCACATTGCACGCTATTGCTGCTGACTGCCGCTACAGCACGGCTACTAAGAGGCTGCGAAGTTCGCAGGTGCCATGTCACGCCGGCGAGCTCCAGTCTGGTTGCGGTTATTTGCTGAAGTGTGCTGCGGGCTACTTGTTTGCTGCTTGCTGCTTGCTGCACCAAGCTCCTAAGTCTGCTGCGGCACTGCTGTTTGTGCTTGCTTCTTGCACGCTGCCTGCACGCTGCTTGTGCCGACTGCACGCACGCTGCTGGCACACGGGTTACCGTGTTCACTTACAACACACATGGTCCACCCGAAGAAAAGAATAGGGTGGCTGCTGCCGGTAGGTGCTCTGTGCTTCTGCCACCCAAACAGGAGCCGCGGCAGCACCCGGCAGTCTTAAAAACAACTCTAACCTAAAAACTGATTGGAAGAGGTCCTTGATGTGGTAGTAGGCACGTTTGCTGCTGTCGCAGGCACGTTTGTTGCTCCTTGCACCCCTATGCCTGCGTGGCGCCACGTGGCGCACGACAGCTGCAGTTCCAGTCTGTTTTGCTGCTCTGCTGCTCACACGGCCCCCCTGCGCTCTGATACCATGCTAAAATAGGTCTAGGGCATGCAGGCCCATGCTGGATGAGACATGAGCTCTGGGTGTGAGTGGGAGAAATGCAGCGCCAAAATCTGGCTAAGTCTGGAATAACAGAATTAAGAATCAAGGAGAGAGTACAATGAGCCCAACGCTGAGCTTTTGTACTGGGGACTGGCGGCTAGCCCACCAGGCCCCGTCATCCCCGCTGCACCAAAAGGCACGAACGGGGAGCACACATGTCCCAGAGCAGGAAACCACAGAACGGAGGTCTCCCGTGGCACAGGAACAGTCAACCGTGTGCCCGGGTCTCGACCGACAGGAAATATCAAATATACCCCAAACACAACCAGAATATACGGTGACACACTAGCATCACGGTCTAGCCAAGCTAGGCAAGTTTAGGCCTCCCGAGACGTCGGAACATGTAACCGGGCGTCCGGGTCTCAGCCACACGCA
>SZWC01006053.1:44582-59765 GCA_023375785.1 Penium margaritaceum | reverse complement strand
CACTGGGCGCGTGACGACGGGCACTTCTCTGACCGCTCCTCCGACCGCTCCTCAGAGCGCTCCTCTGATCGCCGTGACGAGGAGCGCACACTTGAACGTCGGTTGGCGGAGCTTCTTCACCTTCGCTCTCAGGGAGGTGAGAGTGTGAGTGGCCAGTCGCACGTGTCTGTTTGTGAGTCTGAGGACACCCTTCATGGTGGTTCCTCTGGTTGCGTTCAAGGGGGGTTGCCTGATGATTGTGCCTGGATTGAAGAATGGCAGTCACATACGTACCCTGCACGTCTTGGTCGTTCCGCCTCTGTCTCTTCCCGTGGCACTGTTGCTGTCTTTCTTGTTCTTCCCACCACTCGGGCCTCGCCCGGCTTCTGGATCATCGATTCTGGGGCCACTCATCACATGACCTCCTGTCGCTCGTCCTTCGTTTCCCTTGGCCCTGTTCAGTCTGTCCACTCTGTTTGCACTGGTTCCGGCAAGTTACTCCCTGTTCAGAGTGTTGGTGTAGTACGCTTCGTGGGTCTTGGTGGTACTGTCTATCCCCGTGATGTCCTGTACGTGCCTGATCTTGAAGTCAGCCTGCTCTCCGTGACCACCCTTGACGACCAGGGCATGGATTTCTCGTCCAGTCATGGCCTGGCCTCTATCTCACTTCGTTCTTCTGGCCATGTTGTTCTTCGTGGTGTGCGCAGTGATTGCCTATTTCGCGCCCCGCTCACGTTGCCCTCCACTTCCGCTGCACATGCTCTTGTTCATGTTGCACCCTCCTTGTCACCTGAGCACACTGATCTCCTGCATCGTCGTCTGTGTCACATTCACACTACTGCCATCTAGCGCCTCCTTCGCCTTCGGCCAGCCCGCGGCCTTGACCCTGCCACTTTTGCTCCTCCTTGCACTTCCACCTGTCTTGACTGTGCCAGTGGCAAAATGCACCGCTCCCCCTTTTCCACCTCTGAGTCCACTACCACTCAACCACTGGACCTAGTGCATGCTGATGTCATGGGCCCCTTACCCAATGACTTCCTTGGCGGCCTTGGTCGGTACGTCCTTTGCTTGACTGATGACTTCTCCCGCTATCGATGGGTCTTTCCCCTTCGTCACAAAAGCGACGTCACTGACGTTCTTGAGTCATGGCTCCCGCAGGTTGAGTGTGCCTGCAACAGACCCCTGCGCGCCTTTCGCAGTGATCGGGGTGGTGAGTTTGTTGGTCCCACCTCTCGTTTCCTCACCTCTCGCGGTGTCCGGGTCGAGTCTTCTGCCCCTTACACTCCTCAACAAAATGGTGTTTCTGAGCGCTGGAATCGCACCCTTGCTGATGGTGTGTGTTCCCCCCTCTCTGCCTCTGGCCTATCCCCTCTCTTTGCCTTTGAGGCAATGTCGTATATCACTTGGTTCTGGAACCGTGTCCCTCATGGTCCTCTTCCTCACTCTGTCACTCCCTTCGAATGCTGGACTGGTCAGCGTGCCGATCTCCGTCTTACCCATGTCTGGGGTTGTCTTGCCTCCGTGTGGGTTCCCTCAGACCACCGTGATGGCAAACTGTCGCCTCGTGGCCGGCTCTGTCTCTTTTTGGGCATCTCTCCCTTCTCCAAAGCGTGGCATTTCTGGGACCCCTCCCGATGTCGCGTCGTCGAGTCTCGTGATGCCTTGTTCTTTGAGCACCTATTTGAACGTGACACTTCTCGCCTTGGTGCCTCCCTCGCTCCGCCGTCTCGGAGTGGGGGTGGTCCTCTGCCCCTTGGGCCTTCTGTGCTCTCCTCTGGGCGTCCCTTGTCGCCTCCTGTCGCCTCGTCCACTGCACCGAGTCTGGCATTTCCCTCCTCTCCTTCTCAGCCCTCTTTGCCCTCTGTATCGTCTGCCCCTCTCACTGCGCCCTCTTCTTCGCCTGATGCTGACTCACCTGCATCTTCTGTCTCCCCACCTGGCGTTGTCTCTCCATCACGTGCTCTCTCTCCACAATCTGATCCTGCGGTCTCCCCGCCTTCGGCTATACAGTCACACCCTGATGTTTCTTCCGCTTCCTTGCGTGCACCGTCCATTCCACCGGTGTCACCCTACACTCGTGGCGGGCGCCTTCGTGCCCTCCCCTCTCAGTCACACCCAGTGGTCTCTGGTGACCCCGGTCTCCAGGCTCTCGGTCTTGCTGTCTCCTCTCTATCCACTGCTGCATCCATCATCCACCCCAGCACTGCACTGGGGTACTCCCTTGTTGAGGATGAGTTCAATTCAGCTCTTTCCTCATCTGTGGCTGGATACATTGCATCATGCTTTACTGCCGCTGGACTCTCACCTCTACTACCTGAGCCTCTGACGGTGCAAACAGCGCGCACAGCCCCTGACTCCACTCTTTGGGAGAAAGCCATGAAGGCTGAACTTGATGCACTTTCCGATCACAAGGTATACGAGCTTGTTGATCTCCCACCGGGTCGCAAGGCAGTTGCGGCCAAGTGGGTGTATCGTCGTAAACTAAACCCTGACAACACTGTTGAACGTTACAAGGCACGCCTCACCGCAAAGGGATTCTCTCAGATTCCTGGTGTCGACTTTGATGAGACCTTTGCCCCAGTTGGTCGATACACCACAGCCAGGCCTCTCTTGAGTCTGGTTTTCCAGCATGACTGGGAACTCGAGCAGAGGGATGTTAATAATGCCTTCCTTCATGGTAGGTTGGATGAGGAGATTTACATGGTGCAGCCACCTGGCTTCTCAGACGGAACAAACCGGGTGTGGCACTTGCGCAAGGTCCTCTATGGGCTGAAACAGTCCCCACGGTGTTGGAACGAAGAAATCACAGCGACCCTTGAAAAGGGAGGTTACAGGCGGAGCACTGTGGATCCAGCACTATTCCTCAGTGGCCCCACCAAGCCACTTGTCGCCATCCTTGTCTACGTAGATGGCCTTCTCATTGCCTCTCCTGATCCTGCCTCGGTCGCAGCATCAAAGGCGCTTCTTCAGGCAACTTACAAAATGAAGGACCTTGGTCCGGCTCGAGTCTTTCTTGGCATGGAGCTGGAACGAGACCGGGGGCGGCACACCTTGCACGTCCACCAGGCTGCATATGTACGCAGCCTGGGGGAGCGATTTGCCCCGCTCCTTACTTCCATCCCCACTGCATCCACTCCCATGACCCCCACTGGCCAGTCCTTACTGAAGTCACGGGACATGTCCACACTAGGGGAGGTGGTTGATGTGACTGACTACCTCCGTGTCATTGGGTCTCTGATGTATCTTGCCGCAACCACTCGTGCAGATGTGGCATTCGCTGTGAATTTTCTCTCCCAGTTCTCCCAGTGCCCCCGTGAGCGTCATCTTGAGGCAGCATTGCGGGTGGTGCGTTATGTCCTCTCCACCCCCCGCATCGGCGTGTACTTTCGTGCACAGCCCTCGGTTGTCGTTGACGGCTTCATGGACACTGACTGGGCACATGACTTCGATGCTCGCAGCCGAACAGGCTACATCTTTCTTGTTGGTGGCACTGCAGTCTCCTGGAAAAGTGGCAAACAAGGGTGCGTCGCTCGCAGTACCGCTGAGGCTGAGTATGTTGCGATTGGTGCAGGCACATGTGAGGCTGTCTGGCTATGTCATATGTTACAGCAATTGCGTGTACCCATCCGTTGCATCACGTTGCGTTGTAACAACCAAAGCACAAAAGCCATTGTTGAAAACAGTGGCATGCACCATTCACACACCAAGCACATCAATGTCGAGCATCACTTTGTTCGCGAGTGCATTGTTGCTGGCATAGTCCAGGTCACTTGGGTGGACACACGGTCTCAAAGAGCTGACTTCCTCACAAAGGCCCTCAGTCATAATGTGTTCAAAGGTGCTGTTCACTCAGTTGGTCTTATCTGTCCACATGATCCAAGCTGATTGGTTCAGTATGTCCCCGTCATCTATCGTGATTCCCTTGTGAGCCTCGGTTGTGTGTGGAGTGTTGTCTGCGGGTCATGGGGGAGTGTTGAAGTTCGTTGGCCACTCACAACTCTGTGACCTCTTGTCTCCACACATATTGCACACATATTGCACACATCTGTACAGATTGAATGACAATGGCTCTACCTGGGAAAGCTACAGCCGTGTCAGCCATGGCAGGAGGCATGGACGCTCTCGGGTTGTTGCTGCTGCTGGCCTAGGGACAACTCTTGGCACACATCTTGTCATTGTCTGATCCTCTTTGACTCTCTTGATTCTGAGATGCGGTAGATGCTAGGGCCCGTACATTTCTCACTGCCGTGCCCTGCATTATGTTGCTTGCCTTGAGTGTTTTCTGGGGGAGCTGCCTTTTCCGGGTGCTGATCCTTAGGGGGCCACCGTGCCGGGTTCACCCGTGCACTGGTGAGTAGCCGCTGTCTCGGTTTTATGCCGAGCAGTCGGGCTCGACCCCCGGGTGGCGGCGTGTGCTCACTTGGGTGTGATGCCCGTGGCGAGCGCACGCTCACCGGGTGCTAACTCTCTCGCTCCCCNCCAGGGACAACTCTTGGCACACATCTTGTCATTGTCTGATCCTCTTTGACTCTCTTGATTCTGAGATGCGGTAGATGCTAGGGCCAGTACATTTATCACTGCCGTGCCCTGCATTATGTTGCTTGCCTTGAGTGTTTTCTGGGGGAGCTGCCTTTTCCGGGTGCTGATCCTTAGGGGGCCACCGTGCCGGGTTCACCCGTGCACTGGTGAGTAGCCGCTGTCTCGGTTTTATGCCGAGCAGTTGGGCTCGACCCCCGGGTGGCGGCGTGTGCTCACTTGGGTGTGATGCCCGTGGCGAGCGCACGCTCACCGGGTGCTAACTCTCTTGCTCCCCCCTCACTCACTTGTCTCGCTTGTACCGAAGCTCATGAAGGCAAGCTTTCCGCATCCATGGCGTCGTGTAGCTTATGCTCGTGGTTGCATGTTCTCACAGACTCAACCTAGGAAACTTCTGGGTAACTACACATCGTTGGTTAGTAGTAACGTGCTCGGCCAGCCCGTTTCACCGCCTTTCCGACAAGTCATGTTTTCCAGCTTTTCCGCTAAACGATGACATGTTGCATCCGGTGCCTTCCTTTTTAAATTCAAACATATCTAACTGTCACTCATTCGTGCAAATTAATGTTTTTTGTTTGCCATGTCTCACAAAAAAAAACTCCTTCACACCAGAATTACATGTCGAGAGACATGAAGAATGACTTTCTTTCCCGAAAGAGGAAACTTTTCCCATCAAATTCGTCATCCAAAAGGTTCAAAAATAACCAAATACAGGAGAATGTAGATGACACTAAAAAGTATATGAAGAAAGGAATATGGGTGACAGTACGGTACGAATTACAAACAACTTAAAGGAAGGCAATGGGTACCGCGCAGATCGTCGATTCCATCAACCACTGAGTTAAAATAAGAATGTGTCATCGTTAAAAAACATGCATTATAACTTCGGCCAACCTCGGACCTCAACTATATAATTGATAAATTCCAACAATTGTTGAAGCACGAAAGGCAAGATTAATCTATCGATGGAGAAATCATCGACTAGTCGGTTCACAGACATCACAACAGAAAAAGAGCGTGCGTGACGTTTTCGATAGCGATCGCAACAGCTCGCAATTTTGCAAACCGCCAATCTCTTGCCGCTCTTATAGTTAAAAACTAAAAGGTAACGGGGCCCAAGACTCCTGCATAGAGCGCAAGAGAGAGAAGACATCGCTCCTCCGACACCAGCGTCATCGCCACCAGCGTCGTTCCCACCTCCGTCGTCTCTAGCAATGTCTTTGCTCCAGCCTCTATCTACACCGTTCGTACTCCACTTTGGGTATATCACTTCCGTGGCCTTCTTTACTACACCTGGCATTCCAAGGTTTTGGCTCCAGAACCATTTTTCCATGATTTTTGTTCCAGATACTCTGTTGCACATACTGGTATTTTGGATCCGTTGTCCCAGACTTGTTGGCCATCATCCATCGTTTCAGAACTTTCATTTTGTATCTGACATTTCCCATCTAATTTTTCAGACCTGGTACCTTATCTTGTTCCTCGCTTATCATACCACAACTGATACGACCGGGGTTTTCCTCAAACATGAAGCCCCCTCCCTAGTAGTTCACACTTTTCTGTTCCATATCTGATTTTCTAGATCTCCTGTCATGGATTGCTTGGTCCAGCTCTGTAGAACCACAATTCCTCCGGATATCGATCGCCAGATTTAGGTTTGGGTTTCTTGAGAACTGTTGTTTTTCACTGATGTGCTTTCCCGCCACTGTGCTCCCCCCCCCCTTCCCCCGCAGCTCTTTGGCTCTTCTTGTTCCCTCACCAACCACCCAATTAATCCCCAAGATCCCCTTTTCCGGGTTTTTTCTTTTTTTAGTCTTGTTGTTGCTGTTACTGTTGTTGTTGTTGTTGTTGTTGTTGTTGTTGTTGTTGTTGTTGTTGTGGTTGTTGTTGTTGTTGTTGTTGTTGTTGTTGTTGTTGTTGTTGTTGTTGTTGTTGTTGTTGTTGTTGTTGTTGTTGTTGTTGTTGTTGTTGTTGTTGTTGTTGTTGTTGTTGTTGTTGTTGTTGTTGTTGTTGTTGTTGTTGTTGTTGTTGTTTTTGTTATTGTTTTTGTTGTTGTTGTTGATGCAGCAACAGCAGTCACATCATTTCAGACTTTGAGAACTTCAGCACTTGTCATGTTTGACATGGTAGACATTACTGAGGCTGCAGCTGCCTCCTCTCCAGCTCGGCAGAGCTCGAACCTTGCGTGGTACGGCCTCAGCAGCTCCATGATCTTGACCTGCAACTCGGGTGCAGTAGCCATGCCAATCTTGGGATGGACGTTCCTGTAGAAGAGGAGATGGTTGTGAGGGTCCAGAGCTGTTGCCAACATGTGGCGGTCAGTGCAGAGCTTGGCATACTTGTCCAGTTTTGCCATGCTTGCTGTCATCCCTGGCCTCAGTTCCACCAACAGCTGCTCCTTACAGTCCAGCCGGCCAGAAACCTCCCGAAGTTTGCTCTTCCTCTCTGCTGCCACAACCTTCACCAGCCAGCCCTACATCTTGTCCAACAAGGAGGAGTAGAAGGGTAAGACTAGAGAGATGGTGGGGTACGTTAACCGGGAGATGTCTTCCGTGAAGTCCTNCCCCCTCCCCCCTCCACAGCCCACCCAACCACGCCACAAGATTCCACCCTCTCCCTGAAGCCTCCCACCGCTTCAGTCTCACCTCATGCTAAACTTCCCAGGCTACCCTTCTTGTAGGCAGCTTGCAGCCTAGGAGTTGCTCCAGCTAATGCCTTCAAAGCAGCCTCTCCCCCCTATCTTCACCTTTCCTACTGGGTCCTACATCCTCTATTTTTCAATTTCTTTACACCAAGTACCCACGTTGCTAATGTACCCCATTCTACCAACTCTGGTAATAACAGCAAGCTGACTCTACGGATCCCCCATCAAACCCAATTACTCTGGTATACCCAAAGGTAGGGTGAACCCAACCATCGATTGATTGTGATCAATCGGCTGATTAATTAGGTTTACCTGAAGTAACAGGATAACTATGGGTCAACCATAATGTGTCAGCAGTGCTCCTTCGGCAAGGCTGCGGGTCTTCATATCTAATCTCTACCCTCATTTTTCGTAATGTCTGCACCCCTCGGTTGGTCGTATTGTTCCTCTCGTGCAGTCCTGCCTACCCAGGTTGTGGTTGGAGTAAAGGAGGGTGGGTATTACTTTCTACTTTTGAGGTAACAGAGCAAAGCCCAACGGATGGATGAAATCAACTTTCAGTCACCGTTTGCAATCCCGCAAGGAGCGCACGGCCAACGGTCGCCGACCAAGGCATCTTGTGTGCCTAGGAGAGTTGAGCCCCACCCTCAAAAAGTCTTTTCCATCTATTTTAGAACCCCGATTAAAACTAGTTTTCTGCCATTGTGGAACCTAACAGAAGGAGCTTTCTACCATGCTCTCTTTTTTTTTCTTAACATACGACATTGTGCATATAGGAAGCAATACAGTATTGTTTTGTTGCTCAGGTTGACGTGATTTAACCGTGTGAATCAACAATTGCTGTACACATAATAGCCAGATTCTGCAGGCATGTCTGAGATGCTGCCAAGATTCCCCTGTGGCAGTGTATATTGTTTGTTTATTCTGTAAGGGTAACATAGATTATCTGGGTTTCAAGAAATCCCATCTCCCATCGTAAGAAAGCATGACACTCCCTCGATAGGAGGCGACTGTTTGTATGTCAGCCAAGGTGACCTTTGGACTTGTCGCCACTCACTCATTAGGATATCGTGAAGGTCAAGGGCTACCATAGTGATTTCCATGTTAGCTCATTTTTCAGAACCTAATGCGATTACCATATTCTCCAATTTTTAACCATTCTTCTTTTCAAAACTTTCTCTCCCATGATGTGTTGTTCCCCCCTCCTCTCCGGATTTTCATGTTCTCCCAACAATCACAAAAGTGATTTCAAACATATAAAAATGACCCTTTGATAGGCTAAAGAGCCCTAAAATACATCAATAATTAAACAAACAGTTTGATTTGTTGTAGTACTAACAAACAATCTCCATCCATCTGAAGAAAACTTGAAAGTTAAGGCAGGACACCTATGTGCAGGAAACCTCCATGGAGATGTTTTTCAAACTGATTCTCCCATGTAGGCTACATTTACAGAGGTGGAGGTGGGCGAATGGAAAACAATCAGACAGGAAGAATATGGCAAGGACTACGGCACTTTGACAGCATCCGCTTAAGCTGGTCCACCCTCACCTACTTATTGGAGTTTTTTTTTTAAGACTAGCTCCCCGTGACCTTTTTCTTGGTCGCGTTCTCCTTGCTTGTTCATGGCTCAGTTACATAGGGTGTCCATTTCTACCCATGGTGTTTATTTTGGTGTATCATTTGGACACCCAGGCAGCTCATACGACTTTCGGGTTCCAGGTTGCTGTTGTTTAAGAGCTTGCAGGTAGGTTGTTATATTTTCCACCGGTTGGTTGGACTTATGTGCTTCCACGCGCACTTGTGGGCGAGATTTTATTCCCACGCTTGTGTTTTTTGTACCAACTAACTTCATTCTTACACATTCTTAATCAAATGTTCACCGTCTCTCCACCGTTTCAAGCACCATCTATTCTCTTGTGTTCCTCACAACATACATCCTCATAGAGTGCATTGCTAAAGGATTTCCCTCATTCCTCATGGTATCAGAGCAGTAGAGAGACTACACCTCTATATCCCATAAAACAACGTGTAATTGCAATGTCAGAGACAGGTCTAGGCTGGAATGGGCTAGGCTAGGTGGGAGGTCCCGGTCCTGGCAACGTGGAGTTTGAGATCTCAGGGCTCACGTCAGGTTGTCCTCTTGTAGAGTCAGAGGAGGAATGTTGTAGATAAATGTTTGCAACAACTTTTCTTGTCGTGGCTACCATCTTGGCGGGGACATTCTAGGCTGCCACATCAGCAGCTTCACCACTCCTCAAATGTTGCATTGGCCAGCTACACCAGCAATAGCAGTTGCAATTACAACTACTCTGTTTGGTACCAGCAACAGAGGCTTCAATCTATAGCAATAAGAGCGGCTGTTACAACAGCATAGGCTCCTTCAGCTGCTACTACAGCATCAGCCTAATAGTGTAGGAGGTACATCCGGCTGCTCCAATGCTACATGTAGAGCATGTATGAATGGCACCACACCACAACAGCACGTAATTTTGGCATTCGCAAACATAGCACCGTGCAGAAAAGCACTAAAAACTTGCAATCTGCACGAAATCATGCCACGTCACTGACCTTGGAGGTGTTACATCCTTCACTTTGTTAACGTGAATGACGTAACACAATCCTCTGTACATACTCCTCAAGTGTTGGCTGTGAGTACGCAGGGTATGCTGCTACAGTGAATGGAGCCCTCTGCACACCCAGGAGACAAGTGGCACCATGGTGGGGAAATGACATGTTTGTGGAATCAAGTGAGGATGCAATTCCTCCTTCTAATACATACCTCACTAGGGTGTAAAGAAAGCTCCAACTTGCTTCTTAGCCACTTCTCTAAGTTCTTCTCCAACTACATGATACTTTTGATGGAAATTGGGGCACCCTTGAGGGAGGTGATCAGGCTCACCAAGAGCCGCCTAGGCAGGACCAACTGTTTGTGAGAGGGGGTTGAAGGTTACACAGATAGAAATTACGGAAGCAAATGTAGATTAGTAGAGAAAACGAATGTCTAAATTGACTCTTGATTGAGAAAATACATAATCACAGCTTTCTAACAAGCCCTTATTTTCCTCATTTGGCCCAGGGAGCACTGAGATACACTCTGTCAAAGTCCACCCTCTAGCACACTTTCCTAGCCTAGCGGGATGAGCGGCAGTCACCTTGTCACACATGAGAATTATGTCTCACACCACTTGGACGAACAACAAGCGTGGTCTGCACCTTCTATGAAGTCTCTTGAAGGTCCTCCAGCCGGCTTTTCTCCTTGAAGGCCTCTCTCAGCCATCCTGGCAAATAATCCTGCCGCCTTTTGTGCTCAAAGTGCTCAGGTTGTCACTTGAACCCGACCCATGATCTCCAAACTTTGGAAATCCATATCTCACTCAAACGAACTCCGAATTGAGTTTTGTAAAGTGTGTTACAACCTGTAAAACATCCTCTATGTAGATGTCATGCCATATTATTTTTATCAAGCAACCTATTTTTGTCACTTTCTGGCACCCTTATATCCATCATTCTCCCACTTTGCGAGAATAAAAATCACACAAGTCCGCACTGTCCCCTCACCTGCTGAAAGTGGTGCGCTGCCAACAGCTTGGTCGGGAAGTCTGCCAGGAATCACAACCGACGAGGCTGTCCAACTGAGCACTTAGTGTGATCCATAAAGATGTGGTCATTCATTTGACACAACTGTTGGACATAGATGGTTTTCTATACACCCAATGTAGAAAGAGAATTCAAATGATTGAATGCATCACGTCTTATAGGATTTTGGGCTATGTTCTAGGTAAAGTGCTTATTTTTAGTCATGAAATGCACATTTTGTACCCAGTTCATCTGGACATTAGAGAGAGGTTTTGCCAAGAACATTTTTCATATAACCACATCTCAACATGACAAGTAACATCTCTTGAGAGAGCCTAATCTGAATCTAGGCTACTTGGGGGAAATCCGTTTTTGGGGCCACGTAGTGTCTAACCCTATCCTCTTATAGCAATTGGGCCATGGCTCTCCTCCAGAGAAGTGGTCCACTTGTGGTTTGACCCAGGCATTTTCAAACCTTTCAACATGACCACCTACAAAGACCAAGGAAAGAAGGAAAACGAAATGAAAGTAGGATCTTGAACACAATGTATGGATGAAAATGAAAGGGAAGTAACACAAGTGATCTTAGTAGTCCAAACAACTCACCGGTCACATGCAAGTGTCGGCATCTAGTTCCTTGGGCTCATCGTTCCATGCTGCATCGATGTCCACAACTTGTTGTACTACTACAACATGTTAGTACACTTCCTCATGCCATTCCCACTCGTGCTGCATCCTCGAGTCATCATACCGGTCTTCGTCCTCCTCTTCCGAGGGATGGTTAATCATGGCAAAATTATACACGGCACAATCGGTGTATATGGTAGGTTGAATTTGGTAATTTCCAAGAAATTTTCTGCACATGTAGTCTTTCTATGTTCACCAGGAGAGTTGTGTATGTGATACCTTTACCTTGTTCATAACATGTAAAAAAAATGTTAAAAGAGGAAGTATGATTTTTTTGTGAAACGTATAGGAGACATAACTCTGTACTTTAGCGGACTGAAGCGGACTTGTCCAACGTACCTCGTCGATGTACGTTGGAAAGAGGCTCCACGTGTCGGTTTTTTGCCCATCAGATTTTCCTGGACCTGTGACTTTGCGCGGTAGAGTGTGTTGTTGGAGATGTTGATGCCGGTCCTCTCATGGAGTACCTGCCGCAGGGTGGCTGTAGACGCAGTGGGGTCACGCTGCAGTGCCTCACGTATTTTGCAGGCCACCCACCCCTTCTGGCGGGCCGGATTGCCGCGGCCAACCTTGGGGACTCACTTGTGTCCGTCGGCGTAGTGGGACACCGTCACGGCACCAAACTTGCTTGTCACACGTGCCCGCAGGAGCCACGTACAACCCTTGTTCTTCGCCTCGGCGCACGTCAAGTGGAATCTGGCGGGCTCACTGCGTCCATGTTGTCAAACAACATACCCTCTGCCGACTCCTTCGGCATCCCCTTCTGCTTCTTCGGGCTGTGACATGTTTCGTCATCCGAATCACCTGACCATGACATCACCGCATAAATTGACATGAGAGAGCACGGGTTTAGAAAGGAGTCCATGCAAAAGCAGGAAGAAGAACCTGTACTTCCATGCACTGCCTCCGTCTTCCTAAAAAAACCAGACACAGGATGCATCCTGGGAACAAAGTGAGCATTACCGAGGTGGCCATGTGGTACGGACAGCACGCGACGGCGCCCCATGCTAAACCTAACCGGTCCGGCTTCCCGGACATCGGGGGACCTGGGAGCACGGGGTGGTTCATCCGNTGTCCATGACAGCACCGCATAAATTGACATGAGAGAGCACGGGTTTAGAAAGGAGTCCATGCAAAAGCAGGAAGAAGAACCTGTACTTCCATGCACTGCCTCCGTCTTCCTAAAAAAACCAGACACAGGATGCATCCTGGGAACAAAGTGAGCATTACCGAGGTGGCCATGTGGTACGGACAGCACGCGACGGCGCCTCATGCTAAACCTAACCAGTCCGGCTTCCCGGACATCGGGGGACCTGGGAGCACGGGGTGGTTCATCCGGGGGTTGGTTCTGTGGGAGGGCGTCCCACTCGTCCAACCGCCGGGACCACCAGTCATCGTTCCAATCTCGAGTCAACCAAAACATAACATCTTGAAACGTGTCCGATGGGTTATTCGGCGGAGGGTTATCGGGGTACCACCGCGGTGCAGGTCCGTCAGCAGACCGAGCAGCGTTCTCGTCAGGACTTGGTTGCGTGGCAACGAGCCAAGCGTGTTCGTGAGAATCCATCCCAAACGGTGGGTATTTCGGCAACAAAACATCTTCCTATTTATCCGATCTACCCTCCTCATTAGGCTTACCGGCGTCTTCGACGACTTGGTCGTCCACCATTCCGGCTTCACGAAGGATGCAGCAGCAGAAGCAACATCGTTAGAGGGAGCGGTGACGGCGTCAACGACGACGACGCAACACTGAATGACAACGGATGAAACTGAAGGCACCCTGCAGCAACATGTGGTGCAAGGGGCGGACAATCCGAGGATAGGTGTACACGTAGGATGCGGGTACTGTCCGCCGATACCCCTCTTCATGCACGTTCTCTGTGACTGTAGTGCATGTCATCCACTGTCCGCCGGCAACTAATAGTGCACCATGGTTTTGGGTACCCAACGGCATGTTCATAGTCACCGCCGGTTGAAACGATGTGACAGCGACATGTCATTGGCAGCCCGTCATGGCGTGCCGCGGAAGTTGCAACACGGACAGCTTTCGACTGGTCCAGCGGCGCAATGTCATTGGCACGCTTATCGCTTGCTGCACTGGCCATACAGCTGTTAGGCGCGGCATGACGTTTGGATGGCGGTGCATGAACCACGCCAGCTGAGGGCCGAGTATTCGCAGGGAGTGTTTCGATGTTACGAGGACATTGCATGTGCTGGTGAGACGGCCATGCAGACGTGCGGTGTGGGGTTTGACTGAAACTGCGAGTCGTTGATTTCTTCTCACAAAGAAAGGATACCCCCAGTTATCGAGCGCATGAATGACGTTGAACCGCAGATTGTCGAGTACCGGAACATTTTTTATGTCGACTTCATAGTAATGTACAAGTATCGAGTACATGCATGCGGCGTCGTTGTACGAATTGACGCATAAATTCTTGGAAAAGTGAAAAAATAATACCAGGACACCCTTCTCCTGCAGAAAAATGAACCATATGCCGTCACATGACGACTTCGACAATTGCAAGGGGTATATGGGGCTTATTGTTCATGGGTAGGGGCGAATGAGGCTTATCGTGCTGGCGGAGGGGTGAATGAGGCTTATCGTGCTGGCGGAGGGGCGGATCAGGCTTATCGTCCCGACGGAGGGGCGGATCAGGTTTATCGGTCTGGCGGAGGGGCGAATGGGACTTATCGTGCCGACGAAGGGGGGGATGGGGTTTATTGTGCGAAACTTGGGGTATATAGTCACTCCGGCCAACAGAATTAGGCCGAAAGTTTTTCTCCCTGGTCGATTTCGGAACCGCACCCAACCCGGGTACCACGGGCGCTACGGGGACCAGTGAGATGAGGCAAGAGCCTCATCCTTTGTAGCGGGTTGAAGTTCCAACGTAGGGCAAAGGCGCGGAAGCCATGGCTGACATCGCTGCCAACATGGCGTCAATCCTCTGCTGCACCTCCACGGCCCTCCCGCTCTCATCGCCGCGCCTGTTTCCTCGCGCGTCATCTCCTGGAGACGCATCGACTCCTCTCCTCGCCGCTCTTCGCGCCCCTCTCCTCCTCTGCACCTTGCCCATCCGCCGGATTCCCTTTCGTCCGGCGACGGGCTACGGTCGCAACCACCACCATCTCCAGTGCCATTTCTTGGACCCCCGCTGCGGCGACTGGTTGCCGCGGGGAGCCTCCATCCGCCATCGCACCCGCGGGGCCACCGCACCCCACCGCACGTCCACGGTCTCCGCGGAAGCAACCGGCCACTCCTTTTCTGCCGCGGCTCCGGCGCGAACGTGTGCCAGCACTTATTCCGCCCCTCCTGTTGCTGCAGGCGCTGGTGGCTGCGTCTGCCACCCCGCACGCGCTCATCTGCCTCATCCCCCTCTTCGCCCTGCCGCCGCCGCCGCCGCCGCCGCTGCTGCTGCTAGCAATGGATCTCCAGCTACGAGCGGCGGCGAAGGCGAAGACGAAGGCGAGGTCGGTTCTCCAGAGTTCGTTCCTGACGGATCCCCCGTTCCGCAAAACGACGAACGGGAGACCCGTTCCCAAGCCTCTCAGGAGCGTCATCGAGAGACGTCCTTGGAGTCGCCTCCGCGGGCGGCGACTGCAACTGCGTCGGCGTCCGCGTCCGCTACGTCGACGCTGGTGTCAAGCATCCAGTCGGTGATGCAGCGGGCTGTGACTGGCGCGAGACTGATGCAGGAACAGCTGTTTCAAACGGAGTACAGCAGCGGCAATGCATGGCTCGATGGTTAGTGCGGCCAACA
>SZWC01006053.1:0-17367 GCA_023375785.1 Penium margaritaceum | reverse complement strand
CGCCCTCCGCCCTCCGCCCTCCGCCCTCCGCCCTCCGCCCTCCGACCTCCGACCTCCGACCGCCCTACGACCTCCACCCTCCACCCGCCTCCGTCTCCCTCCATCCTTCCCCTCCTCCGTTCCAACCCCCTCCTCCCACACCCTTCTTCTCCCGCCACCTGCGTCCTGAATCCTCCCTCCCCTCCTCCTTCCTTCTCCCTCCGCCCTCGTCCATGCTCCCTCCTCTCTCCTTCCTCACTCCTTCATCCTTACCCTGCACCAATTTCCGTCCTCCCCCATCCCCACTCACACCCCCTCCTCCACCGTTCATCGCCCCACCTCCTCCCCCACTCCACCTTTCTCCCTCCTCCCTCCACCCCTTCCACCCTCCCTCATCCCTTTCCTCTCAGCATACGCCTCCATGGATCAGCAGCTGCCAGCTGCTGTCACAAAGAAAGGCCACTCCCGTCAACACCCTCGACAGATCGAGACAAGCGGCATGACGACCGCCCCCGGCTGACGAGCTCGCGCGAAAGCCGGCTCACGACGACGACTCCGCCCCATGCCTCGACGGGCTCGAGAAAACGACACACAAAGCAACAGCCAGGCGCAAGGAGGATATTCAACACGATTGCGAACGAGGGCATGAAGTTCCATCAGAAGAAGCCGCATCAAACGCAGAAAACGGGAGATGCAAACAGCGGCTGACTGGCGTCCCACCTCGGATAACCTCTCATCCCTACGCCAGCGAACGGCGCCCCGCCCCCTCGGCCGCCATAGGGTGCAGGGCGCCTGCTAGCGCGACGAGCCCCGAGGGCAGTGGACGTGCGGCGGGCGCTGAGGTCGTCCAGACTCATGTTGAGCTTGTCCTCTGTGTCCATGCACCGACCCACAAGCGCTGTAGGCCCCGCGGCAAAAGCGAACGAGGGGCGAGCTGACGGTAGGAGCGAAGGGAACTGAGGTGGAGGGGGCGAGGTGGTGGGGACGAGGTCGTGGGGACGAGGCGGATGACTGTGAGAGCAACAAACCCTAGCTCTGACGGTTGGCCGCTAGCTTGGAACGAGTAATTGGAACCTCGTCGGTTGATTCCGATAATGGTAGCGAGCGAGGGAACTCTATCTACGCCTGGAAGCCTGCTTGCGTATGAAGCAAGGGCTCGTGGTTCTGCAGCACAGACGCTCCTGCCGCGGTGACGTCGGTGCGATCGGACGCAGCAATGCGACGATAGTGGAGGACCGGGCAGCAAATGGTCCGCTTTGGGTGATCCTTCGCTGCATTTCTGGCTTCACTGTTGTGCTCTTGTGGCGTGCGCCTGCTGTCGCCTGCTGTGCTGTGACACCACCGACGTCTCTTTTCGCTTTCATGATCCTCGCCTAGTCGCAAACCAACCATCCTCTCTTCGCATATGCCTATCATAATCAGGGTTTGTGAGTCGTACCTCTGCATGTTCCCAGCCTAATATGGAGCAAAATGTCTAACCTCGATACCACCGCAGAACCTTCCTTCCGCAGGCAACACAGTGGGAGGACGAACCCGTACCTTTGAGAAGGCCATTTTCTATTGGGAGAAATAGCCAAGATGCCTAAATTCGGAGTCAGACTTCCCCAACCCAACCAGAACATATCCCCAACCTGAAGGCTGCCTTCCCGTAATTTAACCGCTTTTTTAAACCAGGATCAAAATATATCGTGAAAATTCATGAATTTAAGAGCATAATTATATTACTAAAATTAATAAAATTGACTAATTTATCATTAGAATTCAGTGTCGTGAGGTGACAATTTTCAAAGCACTCAAGAGCATAGATCCAAGAGAGGAAACAAGAATGAGTCATAAATGGGTTCTAAGAGCTTTATTCAAGTGAAACAAGCGATGAAATGTCATGAATGGTTGCTTCGAGGAACCTTGTAGAGGGGTGAGGAGGTTTTGAGAATGTAGAGGGGCTTCTTTGTAAAGTTCCGGCATCTTTAGTAATTAAAATTAAATATATCAAAATATAGATACGCTTTGTGATATTTCTATGGGAAATTCTGCAAAACAGTCGAACTTTTCAAAACCTTCTGGAACGGAGCACGAAATTCAAGAGATTAGCCCAAATACCCTCAATTTAACAGTGTAAAATCTAGACATCATCTTTGCATGTAGAGCCATATATTTTATGAAATAGATTACCATGCATGGAGTTGATGGACTTCATAATTATTGACGTTGCACCTCCTCCCCTCTAAGCCACAACGTCTCGGCGCGGTTGTAAGAAGTAGGTCGATGCCGGCTTAAGTAGCCATCGATCTTTTTATCAACTTCCCGTAGGCTTTCGTGGGGCTCCCATGTATTGTGCAATGCATCATAGTCCTGCCACTTGACAAGATAGTCCATTGCTTTGTCTCGTTTTCAGTGTCAAGGATGTCTTCAACCTTGTACTACGTGCCCTCTTCCAATTCCCCTGGTGGTGGCGGAGGCACATCTATGCCAAGGAAGTGTTCGTATGGGTTCCAGAAGAGCCGGCTGATTTCGACCACCAAGTGATAGGCAAGGATAGGTAGAGCTTGGCAACATCAGTTGTCAGTAACTTCTAGATGACGACCTGTCCCACATACTTAGCTTTGAGTTTTGCGCACACGCGTCATTGCAGCTTGATATTGGCTGAGCTGATAAGAACGCGATCACCAACATGGAAATTGGTGTCCGATCGATGCTTGCCTCCAACTCGCTTCACTACCACTTGAGGTTGGCAAGCATCTGTTTTGTGTCATCCCATATGGCAATAAAGTCTCACCACTAGATGCTCGCCGCAAGAATCTTGAACTCAGCAAATTTTCCAGATTTGCGGGTAGTTTTTGATCAATACATCGAAATGTATTTTATCAGTCGTTCCGAAGTCCGCACAGTTGTCGCGATCATTGCGATCATTAGCTTGCCCACATACTCAGTGCCACGTGCCTCACACAAGGTTCGGAGTAGTTGTTTCAGCATCTTATTGGTGTGCTTTGTCTGTCCATCATTCTAAGGATACTAGGCCACCCAGAGCTAGATCCGATTGTTTTAGCGAGTGTCAACTCTCCCCAAAGTATGTCGTTGAACCATCCATCTTTGTCATTGGTGATGGAGGAGGGGATGCGATGTAGTCGGACGACGTTGTTGATGAACATTCTCGCTTATTCCTCGGTGGTTACTATTGTTGTAGGCGGGATGAAGTAAGACATCCTCGACAACCGGTTTACCATAACACGAATCGGATCAGATCCCATTTGTATGAGGGGCAAACCCGTCACGAAGTTCATGGAGATGCCCAGACTTTTTTTTGGCACTTGTAGCAACTGAAGCAAACCTGGAAGTTTGGTTCATCTCAACATATGGTGTTGACACGCATCACACATCTAGGAATGATTTGCGTCGTTCATTTGCATCTTGTCCCACGAGTGGTACCCCATAACTTTTTTTAGGATTTTGTCTTCGCCAAAGTTTCCATATTGGCTGGTGTCGTGGCCCTCCTCTAGTTGCGTTTTCGTTGCTCTTTCTTGGGTGGTACAAAGGCTTGACAAATGGATTGTCATCACCAGGTGCATCAAACAAAGAATTCATCTTGTCGTACCCACCAAACTCCTCATAATCGTTTTTGAACAGCCTCGGGAGGTACATGTCTCGTTCAGCGATTAATGAACTGGCATTAGTGATGGAATCTGGTAGTTTACTCAGTGCAGACTTTAGATTTTCTAATTTTAGCTCATTATTCCATGTTGTGGTTGAAGTTGGAGTTAAGGAAATCCATCTACCGAGTTTTTCAACGACTCACATTTGGCCGGGTCTTGTGATATTTTAATGTGTGATAATCTGTGCGGACGACAAATCATTGGCGTTCTAAGTAGCATCGCCACATCATAAACACATTCACAAAAACCATCTCCTTCTCATCCACCGTGTAATTCAACTCTAGTCCCCGTAGTTTTCTTAAAATATTCGTGGCTAGTTGTTCTCTACTGCCATTGGAAATCAGTCAGGCTAGGGGATGGAATGAGGCGATCATCAACGTCCACAATAATTCCCAGTAGTGGGGTAAAGGATGCACTGAAAAACAATGCAGGATCAGTTGTGCTCCTTCACAAAATACCCTTCTCAAGAGTAGACATGATCTCGTGGTTCCAACACCATGGCAACTACTTAGGACCGTACAAGGCCTTGTGCAACCGCCATACCTCGTTGATACCACCAGTGAAATTTGGGGTTTGGATCATGTAGAGATATTCGTCAAGCTTGCCATGGAGAGAGGTGTTTGTCACGTCCAATCACTTGAGCTCCCAATCATGTTGAACAACGATACTGAGGCTCAGTCAATGCCTTCATTTGGTCCTAAATGGCGGTTTCCAACAGAGTGGAGTCAGTAGCTTCGCAAGCCTTATGAACAGCTATGGGCTCTAGGCAAAGTGTAGAGACAGACCAAGAGCAGTAAAGCAGTGTGCCACATATCCAGAAAAAGACACGCCAAGGGCGTGATACGATTCATGATCAGCAAGTAAGTATCCAAGGGCAATGTTGGGATGGGCGACTGATACAGAGCTGGACAAGTCAGCAGATGTGGTGAGACCCAGAGACATAGTGGTGTGATCCGGTGTAGAGGGACCATGAGATGAGGAGCCATGAGTATGGACATAATACATGTGCCTCTGAGTGAGGAGAGCACACAAACAACCACCCTGGACATCGGGAGAAACGGGAAGTGTCGAGGAGGCTGCCGCCAACTCTGGCAAGGACACAAAGGACGAGGGTATAGGAAGAGAAAAAGTGGTAATATGCACTGATGGTGAGGAAGGAGAGGACGTAGAGAATGTTGGGGAGGACAAGTAGACTGCACGCACTGACGGAGAGACTATACCCTGGACAAAGAGAGAAAGGATGCACTAGAAGATGCCATGCAAGGTGAGTTGGGATCCAACGTGGGAAAATGTGGGTGCAGAGGAGAGTCTGACACCTTGACTCGAGCCATGGGTGCAACACAAGGAGATGGCAAAGAACCTCCTCCAAGCCAAGGGATCAGGGTAAGAGAGGTGGGGGAAGACGGACATGACAGGTCACGGTCAAACACATCCTAAAAAATGAGGATGTGTTGGACAATCTCAATGGTGCAGCACTTAGTAGGACTCAACGGTGTAACGCCTAGTAGAATCCCAAAATCTCCATGCATTGGAGAAGGATGAAACACCAAGGATGATGTAAAGACGACCACGAGAGCCCAGCTTGCCCTCACAATTTCAGCAGGCAGCCACGCGATGGAAACAGAGGCCCAGACACGTACAAGATGCAAGTGAACACGACAAATGGGATGGCATGGCGAGGGAGCAGGCCATCAGGGACATAGTTTTAAACCCAGGCAATGTGGGACATGGATTCAAAAGCAAACAGCAGAGAATGACTGGAGGCAGACAGAAGGGAACACACCCTCTCAGCTAGAGTACAATTCCAACGTTCAGGGGCAACATCTTGTTGGGATGTGTAGGGAGTATATATCTCCATGTGTACACCATGAGACTCCATAAAACAGGAAGTGGGACCAAAGAACTCACCACAACGGTCATATTATAACACGTAGAATTGGCGATGGTAGACCCGTTCAACCTGAGCAGTAAGGACAGAAAACGTCAATGACATCACGTTTGTGAAGAAGATCAAAATCATAGTAGTATCATGAGAAACTATTAGTCAATCACAAAATCTAATGGCCGAGGCCCCTATAAAGTCATGGGGAAGAGGTCCCATAGCATCAGCATGGATAAGGTCGAGAGGGTGAGAGGTCATATATTCAACAGTGCTGAAGGAGGAATGGTACATTTTCCCTTGAGCACGGTCAAGAGAGTCTATGGAACATGGAGTGCGAAATGTAGCACTATCAAGACTAGTCGCAAACAGCGGATCTACCATGCAAAAAATGGCAATACCATGCCTGGAACAAAGACAACGATGCAAAAGTTTATTGTACTCGAGTGATAGAGAGAAAGATGAACAAGTAGGAGATAGACACGGCACATGGAGCACAAATCTGTTGGAGGAACGGATGGAGACTGTACCAATGTCGTCGCTATACGCAAAGTCGATGAACATGCCCTGGTCATCTAGTGTGGTCACAAACGGTAGGCTGGCCTCTACGTCGGACGCATAAAGAGCTCTCCACCTTGTCCAGTGAAACTAACAACACCAATACCTTGAACATGGAGAAATTGCTTAGCACCATTGCTCAAAAAGCGTATAAAGCTAACAGGACCGAGAGAGATGAATGACGAGCGACAAGAGTTCATGTAATGGGTGGCTCCTGAATCAATGACCAAAAAACCACCGGAGGCACTATTAGAAGGGAGCACAATGTAGACTGTGACTATGCCAAAGTGTTTAGGAGGTGAAGGAGAGGGAGAGAAGAGAGGGTGATCATGCAAGAAGGTGCCTACAAGATGGTAGGCACCATGAATAGGTCAGTAGTGAGGGTTAGAAATATGACAAGACGTCATGCGACAAGATAAGCGACAGACAGAGCTAGAGGAGCTCGTCCACGATTGGATGGACCGCGCCCACCTATGACCATGGATTTTTCCCATTGGACCACGTCTTGAACCTGACCCTTGATGAGTTGATTCTTCACACGCTATCGACTGTATGCATTCTAGGGAGTAGCATCCGGGCTAGCAAGTGAGATCCAAGTAAGCTCCCCCTCAAAAGCAAAAAACCATAAGCCATAAGCAAGAGCAATATCTGAGGCAACAGATCTTTCATCCTGCCTTACTGCTTAGTAGTAGATCATTTTACTCCGTTATCACCCCACATGGTGACTCCTCATGTCGGTGGAGAGGGTTTCTCTGGATGCCGACGAGTCAGTCACCTATAGAAGGTGATGTGTGTGCAGGAGGTCCAGAGGTCATTATGTGTAACAAAAAGACACACCAACACTACCCCATGACCCAGAGGCGACACGCACACAGCAAACAAGAGATGAAAACACAATGTATTGTATAGGGATAGATGGTCATGGTAATTTATCACGAGCATCACCCACGCATATTTCAAAATATCAGGAAACCAACAGCATGCACGGTCGTCTTGAAGACATTGCTGCTCAGTGCCTTTGTGAGGTTGTTATTGTATATCCACCCAGACAATCCGGACATCTCCTGCCGCAACATGCTCACACACAGAATGATGCTCAATGTTGATGTGTTTTGTGCATGTGTGATGCATGCCATCATGCTCAGTGATGGCTTTTGTGCTTTGGTTGTCATAGTGCAAAGTGACGTGTCGGATGGGTACAGGCAATTGTTGCAACAATCAACACAACGAGACGCTCTCACACGTGCATGTGCCAAGTATGACATACTATGCCTTACTGGACATACGTGTCACACACCCTTGCTTTCCACTCTTCCAAGACACGACCTTTCAACTGATGAGAAGCATGTATTCTGTTCGAGTGTGTGCATCAATATCATGTGTCCAGTTAGTGTTGGTACACCCACCAGAAACCACAGACGGTTGTTCTCTGAAGTGCAATCTGATGTGTGCTGTGGAGAGAGCATAGGGCATAACACAAAGAGTGGCCTCTAGGTGCTGTGCACTAGGAAACTAAGAAAACTGCGCCATTAAGCTCCCTACAAATGCTACATCTGTCCTTGTGGTCATGGCCAGGTACATGAGGGAGCTGATGACTTGGAGGTACTTGGTATCATCCACCGGCTCCCTCAACTTACCACTGACCAGCTGGGATCATCAATGTTGACTTAGTAGGTACAGCCTCAAGAAATGACACAAACATCTCCCCCAGAATGTGCATATACGCGGCATGGTCGACATGGTGAGTCCAGCGAAAACAATCGCGCTTGAGCTCTATCCCCATGAAAACACGAGCTGGAACCACACCATTCATGTTGTACGCACACTATAACAATGTCTTTACTGCTTGCACTGTCCTAGTGTTGGGTGATGCAATTAACAGATCGTCCATGTAGACAAGGACCACACAAAACGGTGCTAATGACTGACTTGCAAGATAGAGAAGGATAGACTGTTTTACGTTTGTGCTCCCCCTTTTCTACAATGGAGATAATCTCCTCATTCCACCACCGCGGTGATTGCTTCAGTCCATAGAGGGCCTGTCTTAGTTGCCGCACTCTGTCAGTACCATTAGTGAACCTAGTGGCTGTACCATGTAAATACTTTCCTCCAAACGCATGCACAACAACGCGTTGCTCACGTCCATCTGCTCCAGCTCCCAGTCATGATGAGCGACCTGACTGAGAAGTGCCCAGGCAGTGGTGTACCTGCCAACCGAAGGAAACGTTGCATCAAAGTGGACGCTAGAAATCCGGGACAACCCTTTTACCGTGAGACGTACATCGTACCGGTCAAATGTGCCATTTGTTTTTCACATTTTTCTGAACACCCAACGTGCTTAGACGGCCTTGCGACCTGGCGGAAGGTCGACAAGCTCACAGAGAGCATGTTTGACCAAAACTGTAAGTTCCTCTTTCATGGCCTTCCTGTATTGTTGATCATCAGGGGACTCTCATGCCTGATGTACTATTTTTGGCTCTGGTGTCAAAGGTACTGCTTTGAGAGTGGCAGGATGCTCAATAGTATTGCCTGACATAGCTGCAACGACAGCATGCTCTATCTCACTCGTGATGAGCGAGTGTCCAAGACCAGAGCAGGGATGCACAACCCCGGTAACAAGGTCAAGGGCATCAAGGCCAGTGGCCTACCGAAGTGCTTAACGCTCAGCATGAGAAGCAATGGCATGCGTCTAAGAAATAGAAAAAACTACATTCAAGGCTCCAAGTGAGCAGGGAGTGCACGAAGGTGTCCTCCATGAACAAAGGGTGACATCGGTACTGATGCTAGCAACGTAGGTGCAGCTAAGAGGACAAGGGTAATGGACACAGAGCCGAACTCTGGTGGCAATACCGGCAAGACGGTGAATGTGGGAGAAGGCGACAATTGAGAGGACGCTGACATAGGAGAGAGGACTGTAGATGACGGGGGGTCAACTGTCTCACCGACAGGAACATCAGACAGGGATGACGACAAGAGCGCCAAGGATGAAGAGGGTAACGAAAAGGGCGCCAAACAGATGAGGCACAAATGCCAATGATGGCAACTGACCAAGCTCTGAGGCAGAGACTGGTCTCCCCAACCAAACAAGCAAGGAAAGGGAAGACGAGGAGGCACGATGCTCAAAATCATGGAGGATGACAGAATCAAAGAAAAGGGTGTGTCTCCCGGAACATGCCAACACTATGAAGGTCGGGGTCCCAGAAGCGTCAGGCCTTAGACTGAGTTGTGACGCCAAGGTTGGGACACAGACGACCGCGGGGAAACAGTTTTCCATCATGAACATCCTCAGGGAGCCAAATAGCAGCAATGCAGCTCCACACCCAAGCCGGATGTGATTCGGCACAGCGACCGTGGCAGTGCTCAAAAGGTGTGACAGACTTGAAAAGGGGCTTGTGAGGAAGGCGATTCCAGACCCAAGTCATGTAGCTCATTGCATCAAAGGCAAAGAGTGAATAAAGACCAGACTTGGAGAGGAGCGAATGCTTGCCATAAGCGGGTGTGCGATTTCAACACTAAAAAATCCCATTCTACTGAGGCGTTTAAGAGCGGTGAGCTCAAGATGCACCCCATGAGATTCGAGAAGACGGGCGGCGGGACCCATGAGTTTACCACCACGATCACTATGGAATACATGCAAGATTCATTGAATAGCACGTTCTGCTTGAGGCAGCCGAGTTGATAGGACAGAACATTTGTTGCTCTTAAAAAAAAAGAGCAGAATTCCATCAGTAGTGGGATAAATCATCAGTTAGACAGAAAAAGACATAACAACCTTGTCCACCAAGGAAGTCATGTGGCAAAGGACCCATGACATTAGCATGAACAAGATGAAGGGGATTAAGAGACGACGTCTCAGAGGAGGAGAACAAGATGTGATGCATTTTGCCTTGATCCCAGGCAAGGCAATCAGCAGAGCAAGGAAGAGGAAACCGTGAGGGGTCAATACCAAGGGTCGGCTGAAGACATAGCATGCTAGCGATGGCATCTTTATGCAAATGCCAAATGTACAATGCAATAATTGCATGTGCTTGGACAATCGGGAGGACAGAACGTGAACAAGAGCAGCGCCAGTAGAAGAGGAGGCGAGCGGGAACAAGGGCACTTGATGGAGGCACTCACAACAACCACTGCGAAGAAAAGCAAGACCAAAAACACATAGGGAGACTATGCCAATACCACGACTTGCAGTGAAATCCATGTCTTGTTTGTCTATAGTGGTAACATACATCAAGTTGGCTACTAGCAAAGGCACATACAGAACGTCAAGCAAGTACAGGTCACCACCAGGCCCCACAAAGTGAACGATGTCCACACCCTGGAAAAGAAGTATCTTCCCAGATCCAGTGTGCATGAAGTGAACAGAACCAACAAGGCCAAGAGTGACAGACGCAAAACGAATAGTCCTCAAGTTATGAGTGGTCCTCAATCTAGAAGCCACCGCACACACGAAAAGGGAGAAAAACACCACAGGTGGCGAAGGCACAAACGACAGGGAATGACAGAGAGGACTCACCATACACAGCGAGGCAACAAGGGAAGATCACGAACCGCCAATGCCCAATCTATGGCACATCACTGGAAGAACAGCCCTGAATAGCACCAGACAAACTTCCATGAAGATCGGAGTGGGATTGACACACAAGTCCTCTCGGTAGTGCAGTCATACTCCCACCTCCCTGATCGCACAGGCATTGTGGCTAAGTGAGGGACTACTCCAACTAACGCTCGTTCTCGGCATAGGTGCTATTGGGGTTCACCTGAGAAGAGGCATCCGGTTTGGCGTTGTACGTGCCAATATTTTCAATGAGATTATCAGGCAATGCAACAATGAGGGTACGCACTGCACGAGCTGACTCGACAGGGTGTGCCAACGGATCAGGGTCAAGATATACTAGGAAGTAGTTCTCCCACAATTGCTATCCCTGCGCCCGCACACAGAAGTGTACAACCCATGTGGAGAAGGCCAGGGCAGGAGTGAGAGCAGGCGGCTAGGAGTGAAAATCATGTTGGCGCATTGCTAGCAAAGAATGAGAAGTAGCAGCAGAGGGGTTAAAAGATGTGGAGCAAGAGGAGATAGAGCCAGCAGTAGGAGTGGTGGTTGATGTAACAGCAAACATAGCATGCATGTGTGCAAGAACCAACGCAACAACCTGATCTGAAAGCTTAGTGCGATCATCATGTTGCCCCTTGAGGCGCTGCTTAGCATTGCGCTTGGCTTCAGGAGCAAGCTGCAGCTCACGATACAACTCTGACAGGCTGGACAGGCACTGACAGGCTTGTCATCACCAGGCATGGCCACAACTAGTCATCATAAGGAATTTTTTTTCGCATAGTTTCCCCAGCCGCAGTGGGTGTGGGAAAGTCAAAGGTGATGGAAGCACGGTCTTCGCTGTTCTGCACGACAGCTCGGCCCCAAGGAAGCACCCCCGGCACAGAGAAGAAAGAGCCAGGACACAAGAGAAGAGGGGACAGGCAAAGGAACCAAGCACAAGGTAAGGCGGCGAGTGGCGGTAAAAAGTGGTGGCACAATGGCGGCGGCAGCTGCAGTGATGATGGCAAAGTAAGAGATGAAGGGAACAACAAGGCATAATCCATGTGTGAGGACCGAAGCAAAGAGGGTGGAGACGGCCGCAAAAGCAGAGAGCATAGATGCGACGTGGGTGTTGAAGAAAGATGGATCGGCTACAAATACAACGATGGCTACTATAAAAGAGACGTGGATGGATGACACAACTGAGGTCGTGGCGAAAGCTAATAATTCTGCTACCGAAGAAATAGCTACTGCTCTTGCTGAGAGCTGTGTGGCAAGATCTGCTGTTGCAGTAGCTAACAACCCTAGTGTCAATACAACATTAGTGTAGGCCTCTGTGGCACAACCGGCTGACGTTGTTGCCAGTGCACTTCCAGCGCGCGCAACTACTACAAAAGTGGCAGAAGCTAATGCTACTCCGTCAATCACATGCACAACCACGTCACTGAAAGCAAGCACATAGGGTATGGTGGATGCGCCTGTGTCTTTGTCAATGCGGGAGTCTGAGGCACTTTGGGGTTGGCACCGCTGGAGAGGGGTAAATACCTTTCTGCTTCAGGCCGTGAAGGTGCCATCGTTGATGGTGGAGCACCAAATGGTGCGACTGGCCCGACGTCGGGAGCGACCTGTCACTGGGTGTGGTACAGCCTCTTACGCCCCTCACGCCCCTCCACTGCCTCTGGTCGGTTCGGCATGCGCCGCCGTTGCAAGCGGAATGAAGCTGACGTTGTTGCGCGCAATCCTTTGACATTGCAAAGCGTCACCAAGGCACCGACCACAACTTCTATGGCATCACAAACGTGGACGAGGCAGCTGCTACAGCTTCGTTGCTAAAGCAGTGAGGGTGGCTACCACGGAGTGTGTGAAGCTTGCATCCGTGGGAGAGGCGTTGCTGACTTGTTGCAGGGCTGGCAGTTATGCGGATTGCTGTAGTGCAGACTGCAGTGGCGGAGCCCTTTTGCTACAGCAGGGTGGCTGCGACCGCTAGGAATGCAAGCTACACCCGCTCAGTTAAAGCCACCTATAGTAGGTTATGGGCCGGCTGCAGCAGGAAATGGGCCGGAGGCACTGCATTGGTTGGGTAAAGTGGATGGGCGGGCTGTCGAAATTGGGCCGGCTGTAGTGGAGGTACCTGCGGGGCCTCCAGCCTCTACCAGAGTAGAGCGTGTGGTAGCGTAGTAATGGGTGGCAGCTCAAACTGCCTCACTGCTGCCACCTACGATGTAGACGTGGCACCGCAATCCCATGCGTCACGTCAAGAGTGACCTGGCACACGCGCAAGGGGCATATGGAGTGCTGCTGCTGTAGTAAAACTGCCGTAGCAGCAATGGTGAAGGTGTTGGCGGCGAAAGCAGCCACCACAGCTGATGTGGCATCGCAAACCGTGGCCACCACTCCAGGACCAGCTTGCTTTAGAGCCCCTCCTTTCCCTCACCTCTGATACGAGTAGAGGTGACTGAGGGGGAGAGAAGAGAGGGTGATTGAGCAAGCCGGTGCCTACAAGAAAGTAGGCGCAATGAATATGTCAGTAACAAGAGTAAGAAATATGACAAGAAGTCGTGCAACAAGAAAAGCGATGGGCAAAACTAGAGGAGCTCGTCCACGATCGTGTGTGCAACGAGCTCACCAGCGTCCGAGGAGTTTGCCCATTGGACCACGTCTCAAAGCTGACCCTTGATGAGTTGTTTTCTCATAGGCTATCGGCAGTATGCATTATAGGAAGTAGCACCAAGGCTAACTAGTGAGATCCAAGTACCCCCCCCCCCCCCCCAAAAGCACAAAACCATAAGCCATAAGTAGGAACAATATCTGAGGCTATAAATCTTGCAGTCTGCCTTGCTGCTCAGCAGTAGAGAATTGCACTCCTTTGCTTCCCTACATGATGACTCCTCATGTCGGTGGAGGAAATTTCGCCGGATGCTGACGAGTCATTCACCTGCAGAAGGTGATGTGTGTGCAGTAAGCCCAGAGGTCATCATGTGTACCGAATTGGCAGAAAACCAGGGAACACAGGAAGACGTGGTGACCCCAAGTCGGTGAGGGAAGGTGTTGGATTGCCAACCTTTCAGTCCAAGGAAATTCATCAGTCAGACACTCTTGAACTCTCTCAAATGACACGCCACGAAGGGTTCCATCCGGCTTACACACAAGGGAACGAGACATGCCCATCACACCCTCACCTTCTTGGTCACGGCGTGGGAGCAATTGAGTGAGGCGCTTCTCAAGAGCACGCTCCGTGGCACGACCAGGGTTTGGGGCGCGCTCGTTGAGACGTGGCTCAGGAAAGCTGACGCCAAGGCGAGACCAGGTGAGTTGCATGTAGTCAGAAGAGGGTGGTTCATAATGAGTGTGTCCCATGGGAGGCGGTACCCAGCCCTAAGAGAGAATTGTGGGGCGATCCCCATGTGACACACGCCATGGCTAAAAAACGCGTGGTACTTGGTAAGATCAAACAGTTTGTACAAGTGAGAAGCTAGGAGTGAGAGTTAAGCACAAGCCAGCGAGAGTTGACTGCCGGTCGTGCATGATGCATGCCAAGATCACCATACCATCCCGTGGATCAATCACAACAAACCAAGGGTACCTACTCATCGCGGCACAGAATAGATCTGGCGAGGTGGTCCACAAAGGATCAGCACCCGCCACGGGGAATGAGACAACCCAAAAACCCACACACAACTTGGAGATTAAGTTGTGTACTAAGATTTCAAAAATCAAGAGCTCCCAAGGATTGAAACCAACAGTGACAGTCATGAGAACAAGGATCATGTGACCACAGGCCACTGCTGGAGTGTGTGATGGTACTAGTCACGGATGGCAGCGGTAGTACCGATAACGCAGTAATGCGCATTATTGTACCGCGGTATGGAGCACACCACGGTACGGTATTCAATGTCACGGTACCGGTACGGTATCGATAGTAACCCCCTGGGATACCACATCAGTAACGTAGTACGGTAAAACTGTACCGTACTGCGTTACTCAAAGAACTTCGAAGCCCAAATCGCCACGAAAATACAAAAACAGCATGGCGATCCTGTTGGTTTTCGTGCATCTCTCATTGTACTCTGTTGTGTCCTCCCGGCTTGTGTACATCGGCGTGCAGATGACTGACGGCGAGACTTGACGCCGCTGGAGTGTCGCTCGGTGGAGCCCACGCACGCTGAGGCCCACTCACCCGTTGCCGGAGCCTCCTCCCTCTGGCGATGCGCTCAGCTCCATCGGCAGGCCTCCTCGGTGGTCGGGCTGCCAGAAGTCACTGCCACTGAGGATGCATTATGCATGCTCCTAGCGCTGTGTCTGGCTGTGGCATTGCGTCTGCAGCATCATGCGATGCCAAGGGTCCATGTCTTCTGTTGTATGGCCCTGTTTGGCATCGCTGACTGTCGTAGGCACTGCCTGGGTTAGTGCAGCCATAACTTCTTGTAGCGATTTTTCTAGCTGATTCTGACCGCAGGACTGCGTTCGCAGCGTTGGTATTATGGTATGGTCCAGTTTTCAGGCAAAACGGACGACGCCCGGGTTTTGGGCTGTCGGGCGTCAGGGCTCACCGAGAAAACCCTGCCTGCCAGAAAATAGGTCTAGCACAATTTTCTGATTGGCTCGTCAGCTGAGTAACAAATTTTACACTAGTGGGGGGGGCTAGAACTTGGAGGGGTTCCCCATTGTTGCTCATTCTTCATTGCTAATCAGTTACTACCAGTTTTCAGCTGCTTTTTGGCGCTAACACTGGCGCACACACTTTTGAGTAACAAACCCAGAGCTTCCAGACTTAGTCTCTAGAGCAGCAGACTGAGGGGGCAGCACACTTAAGCAACGAGCGTGGAAGCCCGTACGCTGCATCGACAACGCATGCTGCCCCAACCTGCTGCCTAGGTTTCTACCTTGGTATCAGAGCCAGAGCGTAGCAGCAGCAACAGAAGACTGGCGTACAGGTGCCAGACAATGCCGGCGGACCCCCATACGCGCCTGTGCAGGCGAAATGCTGCCGGATTTTTTCTGGCAGCATTGACCCACCTGGTGGCGGCATCAGATATTTTCCCACGGCCACTGGGCCAGGGGAAATGCTGCCGAATTCTTTTTGGCAGCACTGACCCCCACACGTGACGCGAGGAGGTGAGCGGCAGGCCGCGTCCAACACCTGCGGGCGACGAGGCACGCGCCAACGTCACCCAGGTGCAGTTGCTTGCACCAGCACGCAGCAGCAACAGCTTGCAGCAGCGGCAGCCGTAGGCAACGGCAGCAAGCAGTGGCAGCAGCAGCCAGCAGCAGCTGCGTGCAACAGCAGCAGCAGGCAGAAGTAGCAGCTCGTAGCAGCCCGCAGTAGCAGCATCCCGCAGCACCAACTCGCAGCAGTAGCAGCCTGCAGTAGCAGCTCGCAGCAGCAGCAGCCCGCAGCAGCAGCGAGCAGCAGCAGCGGCAAGCAGCAGTTGCAGCAGCGTGCAGCAGCAGCAGCAGGCTGCAGCAGCCACAACAGCAGCCAGCCACAGGAGCTGCTGCAACGAGCAGCTGCCAGCAGCGGCTACTGCTGCTCGTTGCCCGCAAAGAGCGAGCAGCGAGCAGAAGCCCGCTGCTGCCAACGAGCAACTGCCCGCTGCCAGCGAGCAGTAGCTCGCTGCCAGCGAGCAGCAGCCCGCTGCTCGCAACTGTCAGCGGGCAGCTGCACGCTGGGATAGACGAGGAAGAAGGAAAAACAAGTGTCAATGTTGCATGCGAGGCGTGCACAGGGTTCGAAGTACATTCATCTAAAGATCTTCTTTGGAATAAATAGTGTGTGGGATTATGGAAGTCTAAGAAAAAGAATGTGCATTCCCACATTACGCTAGTGGATATACTGGGAAGTCCCTGGCTAATGTATTAAGCCAAACTGAAATGAATGACATTTCCGCAATGTTGTAATTTGCTACATGAAAATTATTTCATGATAGAAACAATGACATAGCACTTAGAAAGTTATAGATTATGTGCTCATGTTTTGAGATTGTTTCTTCCAAGGGTAAAAGATTCTTAGACCCAAATTTGGGAACAAAATACCTCATGTGACAATGCTAAAATTTATGTACAAATGCATATGACACCATCACATTGAAAACAACACAAACAACGATGTCAAGGGGGGAAAAATCACGAGATATTTTAAAAATTCGTTGCATGCCATGCGTGGATCACAAGTCCCTCGGTTCTTTGGTTCGTGATACCTTTGGTGGATGTTCATTATAGTTTGTATGGAGTTTGAGACTACATGATCATTGAAAGGAACATAGTGGGCCCGAGATATTGGGGCCCACCTAGGAAGAAAAAATTGGGCGTTAAGTATGAGTTGGGTTCTTCGTTGGGTTTCATTGTTAATCTTTTTGTTTTGACACTGAAACTCTGCAAGCTGGTCCCTTTTTCTTCCCAGGATTGTCTGATTTCAAAGTTCTCACACGAGAGGGGCTCCGGCGAATCGACGGCCAACAATGAAAGTCGCTCAATGCATGCAATCCGGGTCGTTGATGCGACGGGGTCCCCTTACACATGATATGAGTGGGTCCTAGTACATCGACAGTCAGTGAAAAAAGTTGTTGATCGCAAGCAACGGATGTCGTTGATGCATTAGGGCCCACTCATGTATGACACGAGTGTGACCAAGCAAATCAGCGGCGTTCGGTGCCTTCAACTAGTGACTTTCTTTGTATATCTTTATCTATATCTATATCTATATCTATATCTTTATCTATATCTATATCTATATCTATATCTATATCTATATCTATATCTATATCTATATC